>JAOWBW010000974.1:380111-435675 GCA_026119855.1 Campanula takesimana | reverse complement strand
CCATCACCACTAGGACCCGCACCATCACTTCCATCGTTCAACATGTATTTGTTTTGGGATCACACGCATCCAAAACAATATCCAAATAAACCTCGAGTGCTCTGTGTTCAATCCTAGCAATTTCACCAATCTTTCAGATTTACCGAACTCATAGCATGGTTGAGTATCCCCGTGTAATCCTTGGGTCTATTAGTACGCCCCGTACAGGGCGCCAATGGACAACGAAATACATATTTACGTCTTGGACATGAGACGGAAAAATGTATTGAAGCCTTGTGGTGCACCTCGAGTAAATCTGAAACAACCTGTCTTCTTCAACCTCATCGAGGGAACTTGAATGAGTGGAATGTGGAACATTTCCCTTGCTCTTGCTCTTGCCCATACCCTGACCCTTGCCCTTGCCCTTACCATAATTCATTCTCTGGATAGATTACTGTATTTAGATGAGAAACAAATATGTTATATAAGAATGAAATATATCAACAAACACAAAAATGTCAATATATCTATATAGAGGGAGATGAATTTGCAACTTTTAAAAATTATAATGTATTTCCATTAATACTTGAGCCAACTGTCCGCATTCGATGAATCTGAGTTATTGTGTTTTGAGTGACTATTGCAGTCAAACTTTACCATTGTACCTCGGTTCAGTCAAGGCCCTTTTGCAATACAAGTCATTTCTTGAATTTACATTGTCCAGTCCAACAAATCATATAATATTTACACCTAAAATATCATAAAAAATGAAATATATACTTGTGAAAAATATGCGATCGACACTGTGTTGTAGTAAAATATTTAGTGAGTATGTGAACATTCAACTACAGATATTAATTTTAAATGAGAACATATAAATTCCTAGCAAATTGTAGTAAAATATGATGCTAGTACTTGACAACCATTTAACGTGATGACCATGATGTGATGAACGTCTTTCATTTCATCATCTTCACAATATGATAGAGTCGATACGTTAGAGAAACTGTATTGTAGCTCTGCTAGGAGC
Source organism: Campanula takesimana (assembly GCA_026119855.1). NCBI lineage: Eukaryota > Viridiplantae > Streptophyta > Magnoliopsida > Asterales > Campanulaceae > Campanula > Campanula takesimana. The sequence goes on along the minus strand of JAOWBW010000974.1, from coordinate 434,666 downwards.
CAACTACACTTGGGTTTTGTAGCTCCACTAGGAGCCAACCTACCTTTTACTTTGTACTCCCTCAGTTTCACAATAAGTGTCACTTTTGGTCTAACTTACATGTGTTTGACTTTTTTAAGTTTGACCAAAAGTCACGCTTATTGTGAAGCGGAGGGATTAATGTATAACCCATATTATTGTCCCATTGAATAAGTACTTATCCAATTCAATAAGTAAAAGTGTTCTCAAAACTTTTATTGAAAGACTTTAATTTGCACTCTTTGAACTATGAATTTCTACTATTTAATACATCATAGAAACTCCGTTTCAATTATAAATGTATAACCCGTATTAAAGTCAATATTAATTTAGATCAATCACTTTAAAACTAACGAATCAAAGTGAACCTCTTATTAACATTTCCAACAAAAAAGATGTAATTTTACAAGGACACAAAAGAAACTCAAAGGTCAGTGACAAAAGAAACTCAAAAGGTCAGTGACAAAAGAAACTCAAAAGGTCAGTTTCAATTTGCGTCCATATAAAAAAGACTCAGCCACTTTATGTTCAGATTACTCATTCTTCTTCTTTCTTAAAAATACACCCTCACCTTTTTGTTATTTGTTTGTTTAAATGCCGATTGCTCCAAACCCATATTCTAAAGATAGATACAATCCATGGTTGCTCGACCAATGGTTGGAGAACAGAAGGGAGTTTGAGGAGTGCAAGGCCAAAGCTCCAAGGTTCATGAGAGATCAACAATTTGTTAGTGGAATGAACGAGAATTCATCTACATTTAAGGTTATTTCAAATAGGGATTTGATGGAGTTCTACATTTTCCCAGATGTCATGATCTGTATGACACTAATATTAAATTAGTTTTAAAGCTTGGGCCAAGTGGTGGGATGAGAGTCAAGAGTATGTTGATGAGCATCCAAAATGGGGGAGGAATGATCATGATTTTTGGAACCACATTAGGCACTTTTTTGATGTTACCAAGCTTTGCAAGTGAAGTTTTTGTGTATTAACAGAATATTCGAATTTTATAATAAATCATGGTTTTATGAAATTCATATCACTTATTTCGTTTTTACATACAATTCCCAGAGTTTTACTTGTGCTACTCTAACATTTATATTGTAGCATGGTTTTATGCAATAAATCAAATCATAATAATACATAAGTGAGACTGTTTACAATATGAATTGTTGTTAATTTTATTAACTGTGAAGATTATTTTTTGCTCAAAAAAGTCATAAAAAAAATACTCAGCATCAAAATGTACTTTCTTACTTGATTTTTGTAAGGAATCATATTATAATATTACCACTTATATACTCCCTCCGTCCCTATTTACCTTACAAAAATAAGGCTTTGCACAAAAATTAAGAAAATGATTGTAAAGTTGATGTGTTGTGAGTGTAGATAGTTGAGTGGGAGAGAGAAAGTGGGTAGAGAAAAGTAAGTGGATAGTTGTTGTGAGTATGACAAGTGGGTCCCACTATTTAAAAAATGTTTAAAAGTTTCCTTTTTGGGATTTTGTAATGTAAATAGGGACACCCAAAATGGCAATTTTTGTAAGGTAAATAGGGACGGAGGGAGTATACTTTTTAGAATATAAATTGAATAAATAATACATAAGTGAGATTGTTAATTTACGAATTCGATTTATGGATATATGAATGTCACGACCCGAAAATTAGGCTCTATTTTATTAGTAATAAATAATTATTATTTATTTATTTGCTTATTTAATTATTTAAATTATTATTTATTTAAATATTTTGTGTGCATTTTATGTTCATCATAATTATGCTTAGCATTTTATTTGAGTCATTCAGGTTAGTATAGCATTGTTGGGTCTTAACTGTTAGTGGGGAGTATAAGAAATTGTGAGTAGTAGGGGAGGGGCCCTAAGTGTAACTTTTTAAAACCATCTTACTTACTCTCTCATCCTCCCTCCCTCACCTCCCCCACTCTCATTTTTTCCCCTGCACACTCCATCTCTCTCTCTCTCTTCCATTGCCAAGGAAAGGTAAGTTTCTTCTCTTACTTCTCTCTTCATTTCCTTCCTCTTCCTCTCATTATTTCTCATTTCTTAAAACATGAATCTTGTTTAGATCGTCGATAGGATCGTAGGAACCCAAAAATATTCGAGTTCCGGCAACTTTGAGAAAATCCGGGTAAGTTGCTTTTCCCCCATTTTTATGCTAAAATGTTCATATCATGTTTATATAATGCTTGATGTGTTATATTTGAAGTTTGGTTGAGTTTAGAATTTATTTGGAATTTATTTTGGGTTTTGGTTAAAAATGGTGATTTTGTTGAATGTTGGGATTTAATCTTGATTTTGGTTGTTATATGAGTTCTTTTAGACCCATAAGTTGCTCTAGTACCTTAGTATGCTAGTTAGGAGTGTTGGATTTTGGTTTAGTTTTGGTTTGGGTTGAAAATGGAAGAACCCGTTCATCCCTCCCGATTTCCGGCAGACCAGAGGGTTGGGCGACCGCACATCTATCTGAAAGGTTTTGTTCTTGTTTGATGGCTTTTTGTGCGACCGCACAGTCCCTAGTGGGCGGCCACACAGAACTTCTGAAAGTTTTCATTTGTTAATTTGTGTGATTGAAGAATGCGTTTTGGTCTAAGTCTTGGGTGTCCTTCTAGTCGACCTTAGTGAACATTGTAGTACACTCTAGTGATAGAATTGGGTCCTTTGTGATCAAATTTGTGTTTGAAATTAATTAAGTGTTAATTGGGACTTTGGAACATCTTACTGAGGTATTGTTGGTTTGACTTATCTTTGTGATGATCATTTGGTATAGGTTTGGGCATCTTATGATGTGTTCGTGGTTGTTCCAATCGAATTGATTTTCGAGTAAGACTTGGTCTGGGTTTTAGGCGATGTCCTATAGTACCTAGAGGGTTTTTATTGAACACCAAAGTGTAGGGTTTAGTCCGGTCGTGATCATGTTCTAATAAGTGTAACCTTTTGGATTCGTTTGGGATAATTTTGGGTTATAGTCGTTGTACTATTTGTGAGTGACCGTTTGGGTTGTGTTCTTTATGTGTAACTTGTGGGTATCATCTTTGGAATGTATTTGGTATGGTTCCTCTTTATGGAATTATCGTGTTCTAATAATCATTGTTGTTGTGCTCTTTATGAGAAATTCCATTTATCGTTGTTGTGCTCTTTTATGAGAAACTCGTTGTGTTTATTGTTGTTGAACTCTTCTTGAGTAATCGTTTGCATCTTTATGGTGATTTAATTGGTGTGGTTCCCTACTTTGGAACCCTAAGTTGTTTAATTAAGCTAGTATTTATTACTTAGCATTTATTTGGAAGCCCAGCTGGCATATTTGTTGCATCGGGCGATGGGAAAGATTATAATGGCAAAGCCAAGTCCATTATAATGTTGACCATTGTTTTGCCCCCTTCTATACCCCTTTTCCAGATTGGCCTTGGAAAAGACAAGTTAGCTTCCTTTGTGAATGTATCTAGCTACCGAGCATGACTTTGTGTCATGGTTCTTGTCCCTTGTGACACTCTCATTGTTATTGGTTCCGGTACCGGGTTTCTCTTCAGCTTTTATGCTACTATGAAGATGGTGATTTGTTGATTATTGAAGCTGCGCAGCGACCTTTATTTGGTTCTTTCAGTTGGGTGAAACCTTGTCTATGTATCCACTTATGAGTGTTTATTTCAGCTTTATGTGTTGCATGATGAGCTGGTCGTTATTTCCAACCGGTATGGGACGGTTGGCGATAGGGAGCCTCTCATTTGTTGTTATATGTTTATTTATATGATTGGTTATTGGATGTTACTGTTCGACAGCATGACACTTATTATTCCGCTGCTATCTATCTTATGTTAATTGCTATTGGTCATTGCATATTAGCATGCCATGTAGTTGCATTAGTAACTTACTGAGATTTTATCTCACCCCGTTTATTTCCATCTTTGTTTTTCCTTAACCCCCCCCCCCCCAAGGAGGAAAAGGATTAGGATTCGCGGTTCGAGGAGGACGTCGAGAGGTTTGAGATTTTGGGGCAGGTTGTTATGGATCGGTTTACATTATTTAAATGTATAACCTTTTGTTCGAAATGGCTAGAAGAAAAATTGGTGAAGCTTCTAGTGGGACTCAGAATCTTAATGGTCTACGGGAAGAAAACCGTGCAGTGTTTCAGGACAGGTTTGAAGCGGCCGTGAAAGCAATTCATGACCAAGGGCCGAGAGAGGAACATGTAGCACCTCCGCGATATGGGTTGAAGCAGTTCTTGAAGTTGAGACCAAGTGAGTACGACGGTGAGCCTGATGTGAAGAAAGCCGAGCTATGGATAGAATCGATGGAGAAAATCTACGATGTCTTTCGTTGCACTGATGAGGATAGGGTTCTGTTTTCAGCTTATAAGCTCGTGGGCGCTGTGGAACATTGGTGGAAGGCACTGAAGACCAGTTGGGATGCGACTCTTGTACCATATCCTTGGGAGTGGTTCGTGAGGAAATTCAAGGATCATTTTATCTCTCTAGTGAATCAAAACCGGAAAGAGATCGAGTTCCTCAGTTTGGAGCAAGGCATGATGTCAGTAGCACAGTACTCATCTAAGCTCACAGAATTAGCCAGGTGTTGTGACTACCTTGTGCGGACCGAGGAGCAGAAAGCGGTGAGATTAATCAGGGGTTTGAAGACATCCATCCGGACTCAGCTTATAGCACATCGGATTCAGACTTATCAGGATGCGGTGGATCGAGTCTACTTGATTGAGCAGGATATTGGGGAACACAAAAGGAAGACTGAGATGGTTAACCCGGGTAAGCAAGGAGGGCAGAGTAAGTCACAACAGCAACATTCGGATAACAGAGGTAATTCTGGAGTGCAAACTCGATTCAGAAGGCAACTTCAAGGGTAACCAATGGTCGGAAATCAAGGTACTAATCAGAGAAAACGAAATGGGAAGATCTGCGGCTATTGTCAGAGGGAAGGACACTCAGAAGACAAGTGTTGGAAGAAGCAAGGAAAATGTGTGAAGTGTGGTCAGTTGGGACACTTCGTTAAAGATTGTCCGAGGTTTAGAGTTCAGTCATCGGGGACAGGAACTGGAATATCACAGGGTCAGAAGAGAGATGCTTCGGGGAAGCCCAAGGTTTCGGGTAGAGTATTTGCAACCAACCAGCACTTAGCGGGTGACTCATCAGTTTCAGAAGGTATTATTTTGCATTGTGAGAGCGAGCGCGTGCATTTTAGGATCATCGCATCTATGTGTTTCTGTGCATTTAGTTGCATTTATTTCTTCTGAGTCTTTGACTTATGTGTTGTAGGTGTCTACTCCTATGGAGGAGTTAAGGGTATCTGATGAAGTCTTATGTGCTTATGATGTGCTTAATTATGGTTATGTCTTACCTGCTAAATTTTTCATATTGCTATTACAAGATTTTGATGTTACTATTGCTTTAGTCTATTGTTGTAGGGGGATTGTTATATTCTCCATTCCTAATTTTTTTAAAACTGTTTGGGACCGTTCCTTTGGGTAGAGTTATACCTATCTTTTCTTAATTGAAATCCGAGTATTTAGCTTCGGTCAAATTGTTGGGTGTAATTATCATTGTAAGGTTTCTATTTTCTTCTAAATAGTACCTAGTGTTTGAGGAGGAGCTTGGGTTAAATTGGGTTGTTGTGGTACAAGGTTGTAGTGCTAATATTTAGATCAATGTCCTTATGGCATCGGTTGGGTTATAAGAGTTGAGGATTCAATTGAGGATGTCTTGGTAGGATATTTTTGTTTACTTTTAGTGCATCTCCGTGAATGTATCGGAATGGATTAGCATGGAGAGGTGTACGATTTGTTATGGATGATGAGTTTGTTGTAGGAGTTATGATCATTAATGGTGGTAAGCGTGTTAAGTTAGAAAGGACTAAGTACATTTTGAGAGAGTAATAATTTCTCAATCTATGTTAAAGGCATTTTGAAATTTTGGTTAAATAGTGGTTCTTTGGTCCTAAATCTCTCCTTGGTGGCGTTTCGCGATTTGGACCAAGGGTATGTGAGGAAAGTTGAGTATCAATATTTGGGCATAATTAAAGAATATTGTGATTTGATAATGGATCTATTGGAATGAAGCTAGCTAATTGGTTTATGATTTTGGTAGTACCATTGAGCTTAAATATCATTAAGTCAATAAATGTATGCGTGAGAGACTAACTGGGGTTAGCTATTGAATTTAGAGTTCGTTGATTTCCTTTGAGTATATGAGCACGGATTATGACTTAAATGGGAGTTAGAGAAAATCTTTTGAAGATGAAATTTGGATCGTTTTGCGGACTATTGAGTATATTGAATGGTTTAGGCTTCAAAACCAGATTAATGAGGGAATGAGAGTATAACATAGATTTAAGTGGACACTTTGTACGAGAAATTTTGGGGCTTGTATGGTACTATTTATTTAAGGTGTTAACTCAAAGTGAAGACACTATAATGGTAATCCATAGAGATATAGCCATTTCGATGGATATTGTGGAAATAGAAATTTCTTTATCCTTTTTATATTTTAAGAGCTAATTTAGCTCGAGATGGTAAGGTTTTGAATTTCTGGGGAATAATACTAAGTAGGCGATTTACAAATGGAATTACCTTTGCGGTGTAGTTAAGGCTATGAATAAGGCGAGCTTGAGATATCTCGAGAATTATGTGTGGAAATAATTTGGATTCTTCGATTTTGAGTACGAGTTTTGATTAGTAATGAAGATAATGATGGAATGATTCGGTTCGAGAGGTAGTGTTATCGTAAGCATTATTTAAGGTTACCCTGTAGTGGGTTAGATTGGACAATTGAGGAATTTGAGAAATGACGGAACTATCGTATCCGTAGCCATTTGGTCCTTCGGGTAAGTCTCGTTAAAATTCGGGTCGAATTTTCTTTAAGGGGGAGTGAATGTCACGACCCGAAAACTAGGCTCTATTTTATTAGTAATAAATAATTATTATTTATTTATTTTCTTATTTAATTATTTAAATTATTATTTATTTAAATATTTTGTGTGCATTTTATGTTCATCATAATTATGCTTAGCATTTTATTTGAGTCATTCGGGTTAGTGTAGCATTGTTGGGTCTTAACTGTTAGTGGGGAGTATAAGAAATTGTGAGTAGTAGGGGAGGGGCCCTAAGTGTAACTTTTTAAAACCATCTTACTTACTCTCTCATCCTCCCTCCCTCACCTCCCCCACTCTCATTTTTTCCCCTGCACACTCCATCTCTCTCTCTCTCTTCCATTGCCAAAGAAAGGTAAGTTTCTTCTCTTACTTCTCTCTTCATTTCCTTCATCTTCCTCTCATTATTTCTCATTTCTTAAAACATGAATCTTGTTTAGATCGTCGATAGGATCGTAGGAAGCCAAAAATATTCGAGTTCCGGCAACTTTGAGAAAATCCGGGTAAGTTGCTTTTCCCCCATTTTTATGCTAAAATGTTCATATCATGTTTATATAATGCTTGATGTGTTATATTTGAAGTTTGGTTGAGTTTAGAATTTATTTGGAATTTATTTTGGGTTTTGGTTAAAAATGGTGATTTTGTTGAATGTTGGGATTTAATCTTGATTTTGGTTGTTATATGAGCTCTTTTAGACCCATAAGTTGCTCTAGTACCTTAGTATGCTAGTTAGGAGTGTTGGATTTTGGTTTAGTTTTGGTTTGGGTTGAAAATGGAAGAACCCAGTTCATCCCTCCCGATTTCCGGCAGACCAGAGGGTTGGGCGACCGCCCAAAATATGGTGGGCGACCGCACATCTATCTGAAAGGTTTTGTTCTTGTTTGATGGCTTTTTGTGCGACCGCACAGTCCCTAGTGGGCGGCCGCACAGAACTTCTGAAAGTTTTCATTTGTTAATTTGTGTGATTGAAGAATGCGTTTTGGTCTAAGTCTTGGGTGTCCTTCTAGTCGACCTTAGTGAACATTGTAGTACACTCTAGTGATAGAATTGGGTCCTTTGTGATCAAGTTTGTGTTTGAAATTAATTAAGTGTTAATTGGGACTTTGGAACATCTTATTGAGGTATTGTTGGTTTGACTTATCTTTGTGATGATCATTTGGTATAGGTTTGGCCATCTTATGATGTGTTCGTGGTTGTTCCAATCGAATTGATTTTCGAGTAAGACTTGGTCTGGGTTTTAGGCGATGTCCTATAGTACCTAGAGGGTTGTTATTGAACACCAAAGTGTAGGGTTTAGTCCGGTCGTGATCATGTTCTAATAAGTGTAACCTTTTGGATTCGTTTGGGATAATTTTGGGTTATAGTCGTTGTACTATTTGTGAGTGACCGTTTGGGTTGTGTTCTTTATGTGTAACTTGTGGGTATCATCTTTGGAATGTATTTGGTATGGTTCCTCTTTATGGAATTATCGTGTTCTAATAATCATTGTTGTTGTGCTCTTTATGAGAAATTCCATTTATCGTTGTTGTGCTCTTTTATGAGAAACTCGTTGTGTTTATTGTTGTTGAACTCTTCTTGAGTAATCGTTTGCATCTTTATGGTGATTTAATTGGTGTGGTTCCCTACTTTGGAACCCTAAGTTGTTTAATTAAGCTAGTATTTATTACTTAGCATTTATTTGGAAGCCCAGCTGGCATATTTGTTGCATCGGGCGATGGGAAAGATTATAATGGCAAAGCCAAGTCCATTATAATGTTGACCATTGTTTTGCCCCCTTCTATACCCCTTTTCCAGATTGGCCTTGGAAAAGACAAGTTAGCTTCCTTTGTGAATGTATCTAGCTACCGAGCATGACTTTGTGTCATGGTTCTTGTCCCTTGTGACACTCTCATTGTTATTGGTTCCGGTACCGGGTTTCTCTTCAGCTTTTATGCTACTATGAAGATGGTGATTTGTTGATTATTGAAGCTGCGCAGCGACCTTTATTTGGTTCTTTCAGTTGGGTGAAACCTTGTCTATGTATCCACTTATGAGTGTTTATTTCAGCTTTATGTGTTGCATGATGAGCTGGTCGTTATTTCCAACCGGTATGGGACGGTTGGCGATAGGGAGCCTCTCATTTGTTGTTATATGTTTATTTATATGATTGGTTATTGGATGTTACTGTTCGACAGCATGACACTTATTATTCCGCTGCTATCTGTCTTATGTTAATTGCTATTGGTCATTGCATATTAGCATGTCATGTAGTTGCATTAGTAACTTACTGAGATTTTATCTCACCCCGTTTATTTCCATCTTTGTTTTTCCTTAACCTCCCCCCCCCAAGGAGGAAAAGGATTAGGATTCGCGGTTGGAGGAGGACGTCGAGAGGTTTGAGATTTTGGGGCAGGTTGTTATGGATCGGTTTACATTATTTAAATGTATAACCTTTTGGGGATAGTTTTACCATTATTGACGTCATTAAGAATTTTATATTTTATTCTTTTGGGTATAAGCTGTGGAGCTTATGTTAGATGTACTTTGTTGATTTAAACTTGGATTTGTAAAACCTTGTGTTATCATCTTTGGTTCAAAATGGAATTTTTAACTTCTATATTTTAGAGTTTTTGTTCTAAGTCGACGTCCAGCTCGCGATCTCGGGCCCGCGGGGTTCGGGGTCGCGACAATGAAAGGAGCCAACTGTACTGGTGGAATCTCGAGGAGCCAACCGGTTCTTTAATTGTATATATTTAATTCTTATCCAATTAATCAATACTCCTGCATCGAATCATTTTCTCAACCAGGGTTTTTTAATGGGACCCAGCCACTCTAAACGGGATTAATTGTCATGATACGTTTCAGGAAGATAAGGCATAGTAATGTGAAATCTATATCTATATAATGGCATAAGTGAACTTAACACACTTACTAAACATGGCAATTTGGCGCCAAAAACCTATTTATATGAATAGAAACTTTTGATGAAACATCATTAAATATATGTCTTTGAATTAAACATACCCATTAAATAAGGCATTGAAAATAATAGTATTTATTACAAACATTTAATAAATGTTACAACTACTTTCTAGAAAGGCAATAAAATCCGCAACCTTTGGAATTTCATTGCTTCCTTGTATCTGCACATATAAAACATTATAGCCCATGAATATAAAATATGAAAAGTCACAATACATGGATATATGAAAAATGAAAGGGCACCCCTTCATGCACCTTCTTCAATCTATATCTTTATAATGGCAGAAGTTCACTTAATACACTTACTATACATGGAATTTTGGCGCTTAAACTTCGTATCTATAAATAATAACTTTTAATGAAACATCATTAAAGCATAATTAAAGCAAAATTTGACTAAAAAAACAAATTATCATTAAATGTATGTTTGACACATGCTTAACTATTAAATAAGGTCTCGAAATTTACAATACACCACTTTAAAGAACAATTATCATCATAATACCAATGTATTAATTGTTGTGGTACAACATTTATAATACACCAAAGATACCCTTCATGCACCTGCTCAAGTGTTAATGAATAACATTTATTATGTCTATTTAATAACAGCTTTTTGGAAACAACATTTATAATTAAGCAAAGAGCCCCTTCATTTATAATTAACCAAAGAGCCCCTTCATTAACCAAAGAAAGTGGAGAATATGTGCAATTAATGATATTCAATTTTATTTATGATTACCGATGCAATATAATGAATAATAGCTGGGAAGGCATATGAAAAATCACTTAACAAGAATAAAGAAAAAATGAAATGGCGCCTTCATTTATAATTAACCAAAAAACCCCTTCATTAACCAAAGGGAGTGAGGAATATGTGCATTTAATGATCTTCAATTCTATCTATGATTACCGATGCAATATAATAGATAACAGTTGGGAAGACATATGAAAAATCACTTAACAAAAATAAAGGAAAAATGAAAGGGTGCCCCTTTCTTCCTAGATACATTCATCTAGCTAGCTTTGTTCTTTGAACAACCATGAATGCACTACAAATATAGTCATCCCCAAACAAACTCACTCCATTGAACTTACATACAACAACACTTTGAACGAAAATGCCTTCATCATTATCCTACATCCGTGATCTCGAGCCTTCGAAAGCTATCATGATCTTTATAATGTTGATGTTGCTGATGAAATCATTTTAACTGGTAAACATGTTTTCTTTCAATGTTATTTAAATTTTGATATAATGTTTTACTATTCTTTTAGTTTTTCTTGTCATATCTTTTAACTACACTACTTTTCTAATAGATCTAATAAGGGGGTTGCAAGTACATACACTACACAGGATGACGAATTTAAAGGAAGGGAGGCTAAGATGTTGGAAATAAGTTTAGAAAACATCCGGTTAATATATTTTCATCGCATATTTTTTTTTCGTTTTTTTTCTTAATTTTATTATTGAATATTTGTTTCTATGATATTTTATGCAGAGGGAAGATGTTATCATGCAAACTATACAAAGGTGAAATAACTATTTTCAACACATTTCAAGTATCAGAAATTATAATCAAAGACAAGATGTCTAAGATTATAGATTTTCAAGAAAGGTAATGCAACAAATATTAAATATGTTATGTCATTCCATTATTTATTATAGTTTATGTATTAGCATTTATTTTTTCTGAAATTATTTTGTCACTTTAATTTTTGGCAGAAGAATTACATCAAGCACTCCAATGGAAGATACAAAGATGAAGTCCACTGTAAGAAGGGATTGCAATTGGTTCAAAGAGAATGTGTCTAGGGTGGAAATAGTCATTAAGATATTGTAATTGATGCCATCTTTTACTTGTGTACTAGGGTGGAAATAGTTCTATGGTTTATTTAAAATTTTAGATGTTTTAATCAGTTTAAATTTGATATCAAGTTGTTGTTTTGTTGAAGACATATTAGTGGATTTAAATGTAAATTCAAAATTTGGAGAGTACATAGATAGATTTAATTTAATTCGGAGAGTAGAATCAGAATTTAAGAATTAAGAGATAAACTTGAATAAAAAAAATTGCCTCAAAACATGTAACCAAATTAATGTTCTCATTATACATCCCATTTATTAATCAAATTCAAAAACAAACATTGAAAGAAAACTACAACAAAAATAAAAAAAATTACGTTAAAGAAAATTAAGTTATACATTTTTTTTACTTAGATCTGTTGTTTTGAATCAGAATCTAAGAATTACTCACTCCGTCCCGGCCTAAGAGTCTGAGTTTGACTTTACACGGAGATTAAGAAAAAGTAAATGTTGTGAGTATGAAAAAGTAAGTAAGAGAAAGTAAGAGAGATAAAGTGGGTAGGGAGTTTTTGTTGTGAGAATGACAAGTAGGTCCCATAGTCCATTTTAGGTAATAAAACAACTAAGAACCTTAGGCTAGGACAGACCAAAAACGAAAGTAAGAACCTTAGGCTGAGACGGAGGGAGTAAAAGATAAACTTGAATTAAAAAAATAACCTCGAAACATGTAACCAAATTAATGTTCTCATTATACATCTCATTTATTAGGCAAATTCAAACACAAACATTGAAAGCAAACTACAATAAAGAAAATATGTGTGCATGCTTATAATAAATTCATGTATATGTAATTATGATTTCATAACTCTTCATATTCTATATTTAATGTTACGTTGGTAATGATACACATTGGTTAAATAAAAATGTAATCTAAAACAATACACATTTAGTTCTTACTTGCTGGTATATGAAAGGTTTTTTTATTTAGTATAAAAGCAATTGGTCTTCATTCAATGCATGTTTACTTTGTAAAGATAGATTCTTCTTCAAGTAAGAACACAAAATGGAAATGAAAAGAAGTCTCTTTCGTGAACTAAAGAAGAGTCGATCTGACTGGAGTGTGAAGGTATTTGTTGCACGCAAGTGAGAAGTAGAATATAATGATATTTTGAAGTTACCCAATACTTTTGAGTTTATTCTTGTGGATTCAGAGGTAAACACTAAATAGTTATTACTGCTAATTTGATTTATTTTTTATGGTGAAGTCTTTTATATGTCTACTTTTACTAAATGAAAACTATTTTTTTTAGGGAGAACGAATACAAGCAACAGTTCCTACCAAATTGATAAGCAAGTTTAAAAACAAACTGCATGAGGGACAACTGAATATAATCTCTAATCTTATTGTTGCCGATGCTGGCCGGGGATTCAAAATTGTGGCTCATCGATACAAACTCGTGTTTTTAGACTCTACAGTTATCTTTGGAGTAAAGGGCAAAAACTTTCATACAAAGACATTGTTTAACTTGATGTCTTTTCAAGAGATTTCTGCCATTGGAAACTCAAATGATTTGTGATGAAGAAGGAAAAACTGTCGATGAAACAACAAATGTTGTTTACAAAGAAATTTTTCAAAATTTGTAATTACACTGTTAATTTAATGTTTACCAATTTTTAATTACATTTATAGCTATTCATTTTTCCTTTATTTATCAAAGTCAGTTGTCTGTGCCTTTAAGGCACGGGTGTAACACTAGTTGTTAATAGTTTACCAAATAGCATGCATCAAAATCAAATATTGTCAACACAAAGACACACTTCTGATTCCAAATTGTAATCATACACCCAATGTTTGCACTGGTGACATAAAGCATAAGAATTTGCCAAGACATTAATACATACATGGTCACATAGCCAATATATAACACAATTTACAAAAAACTTTTACACCAAACACATCTAGGACGTTTTGGTCACTCGATACCGTATTCATATGGGCAGAAATTATCCACAAGTTCTGCAAAGCTTTCACTCTTACCTGATCCTACGAGTGAAACTAAGCTCTCCTCATAAATGAAAACCTGACGAAACCTGAACAAATTATTTTGAGGTTGGATAAGTAGCTTTTCAACTCCGCGTGTAGTAGGATCGTATAAGACCATGTTGGTCATTGGTGGTTGTCTCATATCACCTGTCTGATTGTTTGGTTCGCGGGGGGTCTCAATCGTTTCCAAAACAAGTTGCTTCTTACAAACACAAGCTGCATACGTAACGCTTAGATCGCTTACATCTACAGTAAATAGTTTTGTCTAACAACCCTCCTCCTTCATTACGAACGCATTTATTTTCTCAAATTCAAGGCTATTCGGAGGTAGGTTTTTATATGTACCAATAAGCATGCCAACTGTTTCGTTATTGTGGATGAACAAAATCGATGGTTGGATATGCATTGGCGGATGGACAATTAGTGGGCCTTTTATATTTTTGAGGACTTCGGTGCCAAAGTTGAATGAGAGTATATTCGAGTCCTCCAAAATCCAGTGACATGCACCGTTAATATAGGGTGAAATGGAATCAGGAGGTGGAATGTTATGCATCTTCGACCTTGTATGTTTCCAAGAATCATTTTGAAGGCTATACACAGCCATGTTTACAAGAACGTCTTCCTCTGATGTTTCCCACAAACCAACCACTTTGTAGTCTTTGATCAAGGGGTAAAATCCAAATCCATAACACGTACAAGTATATAACCCGCAATTAAGTATCGTCTCAGGTATAAAAATGGTCTTCATCTCTCTTGTCGCGGGGTTCAGAAGAGCGAAATGAATGTCGTTGTGACCATGACCAAAGAGGAATAAACCATTATCAGGGCCAAGTATCACGTTTATATAATGAGGTAGACGAAGATAATGAGTATCAAGATGGGATACAGATTGATTTGATAACAGTGCAAAGCAGAATTCGTATCTTGAAGGACCTGGGATAAACTGATCAGCGAGTACCCGGGAACTCTGATGGTTTATGCTGAGGTGATTATAAACAAAATTAGAACTTGTGATGACACCGTGCCAGTATTTGGCTAGAGTTTTAAAGCGCATAAGTGATTTAACGGGAAGCCTCGAGAGGATTTCAATAATCAAATCTTCTGGCACAGACCTAAAGCTTATGTCATTGTTTTTGTCCATTCTTTACAACTTCTCTACAAAACAAAAGAACCAGAATGAAATGTACCACGAAAACCGGTCACTAACTAAACTAACTTATGAATTTATACCTATATTATCAATGACAATATTTTTCATAAATTCTTTCCAACACTCTATTCTGAAACCCTAATTTTTTGGGGATTTTATAAACATGGGGGGTTTCGAATTTAAGAGTAGATAAAAAAGATTAGCAGGTAAAGGAAGAAGTGGATGGAAGATACCTGTTCGGAAGCTTAAAGAAAACAAGGTGGCTCCGACGATGCACGATGGTGTGGGTGGCTCCTCTGCACTCCGGCTTTCTCCTTTCGCTCCAATCACAAGCTTAAGAGAAATATTAATGGTCATTGACTTTAATTTGGTTTATATATGTAGGGGATAATGTAAATATTGAGGGGTAAATTGTAATTTTCCAGGGGGGATCAAAGTCAAAATGTGATATTTGGGGAGTCTGTGTGTTAATATATGCATTACTAATCTGGCGGGAAAATATTAATTTGGGGGGAAACCACACTATTCCCTATTCTGCTATTAATGTTAGAGTTAATTACAAATTAGGTCCCAAAGTCTTATTTGAGGTCCCCAATCGGGGCCTGACTTTTTTTTGGTGATTTAGGGCCTGTGTTGATATTTTTTGCCCATTTTAGGGGTTTTTGACGATTTCCATCCAAAAACCCCGTTAAGTTAACACGTGACTTTGAGTGAGCGCTTTTTCGTCATTTCAATTTCAGGGCTTGCTCTGTAAGGCGTGAAAATGCCCACGCTTTCCCTCCATACACTACACGCATTTCTATTTTCTCTCTCTCAAGTACTACGAAAACAATGGGTGTTCTACCATGAGGAACGACAACGGAACCTGCAGATGTGGAGATATTGCACGAATGCAGACGTCATGGAGTGAACGAAATCCAGGTAGAAGGTTTCTACAATGCCCAAAAAAATCGGTAAGTAATTACAATCCTATTAACCCCAATTTTGACCTAATTTTGCTAACCCTAATTTTTGCTGGAACAATTTGGAAATTTGCGGGGGGGGGGGGGGGGTTGTGGTTATTCTTATGGTATGACCCAGAGATGTGTTCAAGATCAAAGGCAATAATACATGGGTTGCTTCGGACGAGGACTAAAATGGATGATGAAATTAGAGGATTGAAAAGGACACAAAAGTTGTTGCTGCTACTGTTATTGTGTTCATGGGTGATTTTTTACTGGTGTTGGTTTTAGTAGTGTATAACTTTTAAAGATTTGTAATGTTGTAGTGATTTTGCTTTACTGTGACTTGGGGTTTTTGTTGTGATCCTATGCATTTGTGCTTAATGAATAGAGATTACAGGGGCTTACCTTCCTTATGTGGTGGGGTTGCAAGTGCACCCGGTGGAATTCTAGAATTAAAGAGGAAAAAATTATACATATCAATATATACTTGTTGTGCACCTTCAAAACACACATCTTGGCTAGCGCTCATTGGCAAACAAGATTGAGTTGTTTTTTGGTTAGCGCGTAACAATCATCACTGTCACCGCTGCTTTTCCTTAAAATTACACCGCAACGTGCACACTAAATGACAAATGTGAGTGTTTTAATGCCCAAATTAAATCATGCACAACAGGTATAAATAATTTAGAACGATTACCCAGTAACGTCGACCATCTTTCAGTTTGACATTCCTTGTACCATGTTTATATTATCTACTACAGTCAGGCCTACTTCCCTTGTGGAGTCGAGCCAAATACCTCGGTCAGTAACTTTGATTGCGAGGTGCGTGACCTAGTGTCTAGAAAACAAATAAATGTCGTGGATCTATTATAATGGCAGTCAAATCGATTCTCGTTAGCGATGATATCATGCTACCATTGCTGGTTTGCACAACCGTTAACCTAATCATGACCGAGTTATAGCGAACATGTTCGGTATTCCACGGACATGATGGTGATACGTACCAGCGCGCTCATTGGGAAACAAGGTTGGGTTGTTTTTTGGTTAGCGCGTAACAATCATCACTGTCATCGCTGCTTTTCCTTGAAATTGCACCGCAACGTGCACACTAAATGACAAACGTGAGTGTTTTACTGCCCAAACTAAATCATGCACAACAGGTATAAATAATTTAGAATGATTACCTAGTAACGTCTACCATCTTTCAATTTGACATTCCTTGTCCCATGTTTATATTATCTACTACGGTCACGCCTACTTCCCTTGTGGAGTCGAGCCAAATACCTCGGTCAGTAACTTTGATTGCGAGGCGGGTGACCTAGTATCTAGAAAACAAATAAATGTCGTGGATGTATTATAATGGCAGTCAAATCGATTCTCGTTAGGGATGATATCATGCTACCACTACTGGTTTGCACAACTGTTAACCTAATCATGACCGAGTTATACCGAACATGTTCGGTATTCCACGGACACGATGGTGATACGTACCAGCGCGCTCATTGGCAAACAAGGTTGGGTTGTTTTTTGGTTAGCGCGTAACAATCATCATTCTCACCGTTGCTTTTCCTTGAAATTGCACCGCAACGTGCACACTAAATGGTAAATGTGAGTGTTTTACTCCCAAACTAAATCATGCACAACAGGTATAAATAATTTAGAACGATTACCCAGTAACGTCGACCATCTTTCAGTTTGACATTGTCCAGTCCAGTCAATCAACTTTTACTTTTACAGCCTATGTCTGTATTTTACAATAAACTGCAGGAGCCAACTGCACCGATTTGCAGTAGATTCGTTGAATTTTACATTTTACATCCCATGTCTGACTTTTACATGGTGCAGTCATCTCATGCCAGCGTTTTAGATAATCAAGTCCACTCAAAACCATACATTTATTAGGGAATCACATTTATTAGGGAATCACACCACCTGCTCTAACACTAATAAATTGTAATTTCTCAACATTCTAAAATTATCCCTAAAATATTCTGGATATGTTGGGGATGATTATAATATGTTGTGAGATAAAGTAAAACGTAGTTAGCCTTGAAAACAGCAAAACAAAAAATTATAAATGAAACCATATAAATATTTTACTACTAAAACTAAATTACTGACATCATATATAAATAGTTTCGAACGATTACCCAGTAACAAAATTGTATTGGAACATGCACACTAAACGACAAATGTGAGTAGTTTACTATGGAAACTAAATTATGCACATCACATATAAATATTTTCGAACGATTACCTAGTAACATCAACCAACTTTTAGATTGACATTGTCCAGTCCAGTCAATCAACTTTTACTTTTACAGCCTATGTCTGTATTTTACATGGTACAGTCAATTCACGCGTTCTTGTGTGTGTACCAGAGACAAAAACGGGGTTGGGAATAGACGCTTAGCTCCCCCTACGAGGATATCTATGCGGTAGCTCCTAAAGGAGGTAACTTTACAATAGGCTACAGGAGCCAACTGCACCGATTTGCAGAAGATTCTTTGAATTTTACATTTTACAGACCATGTCTGACTTTTATATGGTGCAGTCATCTCATGCCAGCGTTTTAGACAATCAAGTCCACTCAAGCTTTATCGTGTGTGTACTTAAAAGTTGGAATTTGAACACATTGGGAAAACCCGATTTTTTTTCCAACCAAACCCTAATTATGTATGGGTTAGAGGAGCCAACAGCTCCTTGTGGTTCCCACAAGGAGTCATCTGTTACTCTTCCAAAGTGAGACTACTTTTATGGATTTTGCGTATGTAGTAACATGAAAAATTATACAAGTCTACTTTTTATAGAGCAAGCAAAACTAATTTTATTAAATTCGAACCGTCTTTCATTTTATTTTAATTTTTATTTTCCATGCATCCATTGCATGAAAAGCAACCAACTCCAAGTATTACGTCTCATTGCATTTAACTACACGTTATAAACAAATTAAACTAATTTATTTACATAGAGCGACACTATTTTTTGTTTAATGAGAAAACAAAACCACACATTTATTAGGGAATCACACCACCTGCTCTAACACTAATAAATTGTAATTTCTCAACATTCTAAAATTATCCCTCAAATATTCTGGATATGTTGGGGATGATTATAATATGTTGTGAGATAAAGTAAAATGTAGTTAGCCCTGAAAACAGCAAAACAAAAAATTATAAATGAAACCATATAAATATTTTACTACTAAAACTAAATTACTGACAACATATATAAATAGCTTCGAACGATTACCTAGTAACAAAATTGTATTGGAACATGCACACTAAACGACAAATGTGAGTAGTTTACTACGGAAACTAAATTATGCACATCACATATAAATATTCTCGAACGATTACCCAGTAACATCAACCAACTTTTAGATTGACATTGTCCAGTCCAGTCAATCAACTTTTACTTTTACAGCCTATGTTTGTATTTTACATGGTGCAGTCAACTCATGCGTTCTTGTGTGTACCAGAGACAAAAACGTTGGGAATAGACGCTTAGCTCCCCCTACGAGGATATCTATGCGGTAGCTCCTAAAGGAGGTAACTTTACAATAGGCTGCAGGAGCCAACTACACCGATTTGCAGTAGATTCTTTGAATTTTACATTTTACAGCCCATGTCTGACTTTTACATGGTGCAGTCATCTCATGCCAGCGTTTTAGACAATCAAGTCCACTCAAGCTTTATCGTGTGTGTACTTAAAAGTTAGAATTGGAACACATTGGGAAAACCCGATTTCTTTTCCAACCAAACCCTAATTATGTATGGGTTAGAGGAGCCAACAGCTCCTTGTGGTTCCCACAAGGAGCCATCTGTTACTCTTCCAAAGTGAGACTACTTTTATGGATTTTGCGTATGTAGTAACATGACAAATTATACAAGTTTACTTTTTATAGAGCAAGCAAAACTATTTTGGATATGTTGGGGATGATTATAATATGCTGTGAGATAAAGTAAAACGTAGTTAGCCCTGAAAACAGCAAAACAAAAAATTATAAATGAAACCATATAAATGGAACCCCACCAGGCACTCCATGTATCCCTATAAATAGCTTAAGCCAACTGAAACCTATCCTCACAACCAATTAAAGTTCTTTACTTAAACCACAAACAAATGGAACATAACGGAGCGAACGATGGACAACCCCAACAACCACCCCCACCCTAACCCCAACTCCAACCGCAACCCCAACTCCATCCGCAACCCCAACCCCACCCCCCATGCGAGGAGGAGTCTGCCGACGAAGAAGTCGTGATGTCGGACGAACAAAATATTGCTCGGTATATGGAAGATATGAGCGGCCCACACGGTCAATTTCATATTCTCAATGATAGTAGCTATTTGCAGTGTCCTTTTTGCATCATGAGAAACCGTCCAACCATTGTTTGGTGTTTGGACAGTCTCATCGTGCATGCTATGGCGTGTGGGCCCAATGCAAGTGCAAGTGTTGAAAATGAGGACCGCCTGAGCCACATCGCACTCCATAGGTTTATCACGAGGCGTTTGTGTGGGTGATAGTTGTACGCGTTGGCGTGTTGCTTTATTTTCGGGCTATGTTTGTCAAGCTTATTATTAACGAACTACGTTTTATTAAGAATGATCTTGGGTTTATTTTCCCGTTATGTTTGCCAAACTTATTATAAAAGAACTAGGGTTTCTTATTAATGGATGAACTAGGGTTTGTTTTATCTGTGTTTGTCAAATATATTATTAATGAACAACCATTGGCGTACCGGCTAGTGCTGGTTTCAGCTACGCTCGATCCATACCATTAGTAATAATTTTTTTTAAAGGACCATATTATTCAATCACTATATTATTCCAAGAACCAACAAAAACCTTTTGTAATTACGCACGTTCATAACTCAACATTTTATATTATATATATTTGTTTGTTTTTCCCTTTTTTTGTTTGACTAGAGCTGAGAATTGACCGGGGCCCACACCTACAGCAACGCGGCCGTCCCTGGATTTGCATATATATAAACAAACAATAACACCACTATTTACACAGTAAACTTCTTTCAAACTACACCCTAATTCAGTATATTAAAAAAATGCCTATTGCTCCAAATTCTAAAGAGAGGGACAATCCATGATTCCATGACGAATGGCTGGAAAACAAAGAGGAGTTTGAAAGGAGCAAGGCCAAAGCCCCAAGTTTCGTGATACATCCACAAACAATTGGTGGAATGGATGAGTATGCATCGTCATTTAAGGTACTTTCAAATAGGGATTTAATGGAATTTTATATTTTTCCTAGGTGTGAAGATTGGAATGAGACTAATCTCAAATTAGTTTGAAAAGCTTGGGCCAAGTGGTGGCATGAGAGTCAAGAGTATGTTGATGATCACGCAAAATGGACAGGTTATATGTTTAATGGTTTTTATTGGGAGGATGTTAGAAGGGTGGTCTCATTAGCCAGTATTTGAAGTGAAGTCTTAGTATGTAGAATAAATTTCAAGAATATGTAATGAATATCCTTCTTATGCGTGTGGTTCATCTATCCCGACTGTAATTTTAATATTTTGTGTTTTTCTATTTCACCGGTCTAAATCATAATATGAAGAGCACCCCTTCAATTTAAAATGACTTGTCTATGTTTATATGGATGATCAAACGCGTGGTTGATTGTGAACTGAAGACATAAAACATTCGGAAGGCTCACCGTCTTTATGTGTTAAAGGAGCCAAGTGCATGGGAATTCCACCAGGAGCCAACTTGTATCTATTAATGCATGACAATCAATCTTCACTTTTTCATTATTTGTTTATATTTTACGTAGTCAAGTCCAATCACGCGTTCTTGCTTTATGTGTTAAAGGAGCCAAGAGCATGGTAATTCCCGTAGGAGCCAACTGGTACCTATTAATGTATGTAAATCAACTTTTACTTCAAGTAAAAGTAAAAATTACAACAACATTATAACGTAAATAATTTACACATTGTAGATACCCCGGGGAAGCCCCGCTTGGCTAGAGCGGTGGATTATCCTAGGATGTCTAATTGATGTTTTAGAGTCGCCACCCACGTTTTTGAGGAAAGTAAGAAAACCTAATGTTTATGAGCCTAAGTTTGATTTATGAAAATAGAGATTCTTTGGGATGAGGGGTTCGGGGGTTAGGTTACGAAATGGGAAGTACTTAAACACCCATTTCGCCCGAGCAAAGTCGGTCTTGTTTGCTCATAATTCACTTTTTAAGATAAATGTGTTCTTCCTATTAAAATGATGATAAAAAGGGGGTTTTTAGAGTTTGAAATATAGGGAGATGACTCCTAGGCTAATTCAATTTAATGAAAGGACCGTTTGTGTCATGTCCCAAATGGTTTTGGGTGATTGCACATTTGAAGAAGAAGAAGAAGAAGAAGAAGAAGAAGAAGAAGAAGAAGAAGAAGGAGAGGAGAAATGTTTAAGACCTTTACCTATAGTATCCTTCAAAAAGAACCTCTTGTAAAGCTTTGAAGAAGAGGGTGAATACTTTGTTGAAGAAGTCCCAAGAAGAAGTCTAGGAAAGAAGTGAGTAAAAAGGTTTAAAAGTAATGATGTCCCCAGGTCCTCTTCCAATGATGGATTGGAGGGGTTTTTATAGTTGAAAAGTGACTGTTTTTGGAGCCAAACGGAGTCTCCAAGAAATCTTTCCTGGGCAAAATCATGTATAATGAGCAAGGGAGAGATTCTTGGGCAGAATCTGTAACTGACACGCCCCAAAAGCGCGCGCATCCCACCTAGGCGGCGGAAGGCACGCGCGTCTGGCCTCAAGGGGCGGAGACGCGCGACTCTGAGAAGCAATTTTTGACAGAATGGACTAGAAAGTTAGAACTGTTATTCAGTTTAGCCCCGGGACTTAACGGAGTCCGTCTGGAACTTAACCAAAGTAACAGAAACTAACAGGAAACACTTAAAAGAGGGAGAAACACAAAATCAAGTGTGCAATCGGGGTGAGCGGTCCAAGGCGGGGTGTCTACAGAGCCCCTCGGCGGCGTGGATTGCGAAGCAAACGCGCCGACGAAAGACCATAAAAAATTAGAGCACGTGCAAGTTGATCTCCCACACTGATGTTTCGGGGCTTCACCTTCCTGTTGAAAGCCCTAGCCATTCTTTGTTGATATGTTCTCGTACGTTCGATTGCTCTTAGCCTTTTCTCGTCGAGTAGGGCTAGCTGTTCATATCGACTTTGCATCCAATCGACTTCATTGACTTGGTTCTCGAGGAGGATCCGCAGGGATGGAACTTCAAGCTCTATTGGTAGTACAGCTTCGGAACCATATACCAGTGCATAAGGAGATTCTCCAGTCGCTGTCCGTACTGACGGGCGGCTAGAGGTAACTTTTCGGGCCAATCCCTTCCAGTGGAGGCCATTTTCTTCACAATGGTCTCGATTGTCTTATTAGCTGCCTCGACCGCGCTGTTTGCTTGAGGGCGGTATGGAGATGACTTGTGTTTAGTAATCTTGTATTCTACCAGGAGTGCGTCCATCTCTTTCTCGAAGTGAGACCCGTTGTCTGAGATGATCTCATGAGGAACGCCGTATCGGCACATGATGTGGGTTTTCACGAATTCGGCCACTTTCTTGGCGTTGAGAACTCGGTAAGCCTGTGCTTCGACCCATTTTGTAAAATAGTCCACGGCTACTAGGACGAAAGATTGTCCGTTGCTTCCAGTAGGGTGAACTTTGCCGATGATGTCTATGCCCCAATAAGAGAAAGGCCAAGGCGTGGTCATATTGTAAAGCTGTGAGGATGGAGCGTGCTGTAGATTGGCATGGAATTGGCATTTGGCGCACCTCTTGACTTTCTCGATGCAGTCCCTTTCCATGGTACTCCAATAATAACCCATGCGGAGTATCTTCTTGGCCAACATAAACCCCTTCATGTGAGGCCTACATTCACCTTCGTGGATCTCATGCATTATTTCTTGAGCTTCGGTCTCATTTGCACATAGGAGATTGATCCCCTCGTGATGCCTTTTGTAGACTCTGTCCCCAATCAGTACATATCAAGAGGCTAGTCTTTGCAATGCCATTTGAGACTTCTTATTGCTGTTCTCGGGATAAGTACCATCCTTGAGGAAATTCATGATATCTGCGTACCACGGGGAATTTGCTTGGACCTCGTTGATCTCAATACTCATGCAGTATGCCGGACTGTTTCGTCGGGAAATTTTGAAGGGCTTCACCATTTTACCCTCAGGCATTTCGACCAGTGAAGCAATGGTGGCTAGTGCATCAGCAAAATGGTTCTTGTCCCTTGGCAGGTAATTGAAGGTGATTTCTTGAAATTGTTCGACCAACTCCTCAAGATGCTGACCATACCGTTGCAGAGTCGAGTCTTAAATCTTCCACTTTCTGGATGTCTGGTTGATGATGAGCAAGGAATCACCGAATACTTCTAAACTTGTGACATTTCTCTCGAGGGCTGCTTCGAGCCCCGCTATGCAAGCTTCGTACTCAGCGGTGTTGTTAGTCGCTTCGAATTCGAGGCGGATGGCGATTAGTGTATACATGTCCTTTGGATCAACGAGTAACATCCCTATGCCATATCCATGCTTATTGGCTGCGCCATCGAAAAAAAGTTGCCACTTATTTTCCTCTGTTGTGGCGCAAATTAAATGCTCGTCGGGGAACTGTACGTCTCCCCCCTTCACTTCGTCACACGGAAATTCAGCAAGCTGATCACTGAAAACTTTCCCCCTGATGGATTTGAGTGTGACGTAAGTGATATTGTAGCCGGCGAGCATGAAATGCCATTTGGCTATTCTTGTTGACGTGAAAGGCTTCTTGAAGATGTAGCGGAGCGGGGGTCCACTTTTGCTACCAACTTGATTGGGAAGGCCTACATGTAATGCTTGAGCTTTTGAGTAACCCAAACCAATGCAGCACAAGACTTCTCTAAGACAGAGTAGTTCTTTTCAGCTCCTTGAAACCGTCGGCTGACAAAGTAGATGGCATTTTCTTTCGTGGAGTCTCGCTGTTCTTGTGCTAACATAGCCCCTAGGGCTTCATCATTGACAGTGAGATAGAGCAAGAAAGGCTTCTCTTCGTGTGGTGGAACCAAAACTGGAGGGCATGTCAAGTAATGCTTCACTTGGTCGAAGGCTTCTTGGCACGCATCGGTCCATTCTAGAGCCACATTATTTTTCAGTAGCTTGAAGATTGGCTCACACATGGAGGTGAGTTGGTGCACAAACCGACTGATGTATTGAAGTCTGCCCATGAAAACTTTGATTTCTTTCTGCGTCCTTGGGGGAGGCATGTCAATGATTGCCTTGATCTTGGAGGGATCGGCTTCAATTCCTCTCTTAGTGACCATGTAACCAAGAACCTTTCCTCTGATGACCCCAAAAGTGCACTTTGCAGGATTGAGTCTCATCTTGTGTTGTCGAAGCCTTTCAAAGAATTTCCGAAGATCGATCAAATGTTGACCATCGGTCCCCTTTGAATGGATGATCATGTCGTCTACATAGACCTCGATCTCTTTATGAATCATGTCGTGGAATAGATCCGTAACTGCCCTCTGGTAGGTAGCCCCAGCGTTCCTTAGTCCGAACGGCATGACTGTGTAGCAGAAGGTCCCCCACGGAGTTGTGAAAGCTGTCTTGTGTTGATCCTCTTCGGACATGAGAATCTAATTGTAACCGGCAAAACCGTCCACAAATGAGCGGACTTCATAGTTGGCAGTTGAATCGACGAGCATGTCGATGTTTGGTAGTGGAAAATCATCTTTCGGGGAAGCTTTGTTCAAATCCCGGAAGTCCACACAAACTCGAACCCTGCCGTTTGCCTTTCTGACTGTCACAATATTGGCTAGCCAAGTCAAATACTCAATGACTTTGATGAAACCCACACTGAGGAGCTTTTCAATCTCTTCTTTGACTTGTAGAGACCATTCTGGCTTGATCTTTCTGAGCTTCTGCTTTACTGGCTTGGCGTCCTCTTGATCGAAATTCTGTGCTCCGCGACCTTTCTGTCCAAACCCGGCATGTCTTTGTATGACCATGCGAATACATCCACAAATTCTCTGAGCAGTGCAGTCAATTTGTCTTTGTCTTCGCCCTTGAAGAAGCTGCCAATCTTCGTTTCTTTCGGCTCTTCATCGGTACCCAAATTAACAGTATGCAATTCTTCATCAGCCCCTGGACCATTTTCACCACGACAACGAACCTGTTGAGCTAGTTCATTTAGGTATGTTATGTTTTCGTGGTCTATTTCATCATAATTTGAATCGTTATTAACTTGTTCATTAAGTTCGTTATTAGTTAATTCATCATTTATGATGTTTGCAATCTCGGGGTACTCAGAAATATAAAATTTTTCATTAGCAAAGAAAGGAAACACACGCTCGGCTATTGCCTCCATATCCTCTTGGGTGAGGGCATTAGGAACACTCTCGGACTCGAAAGTAAGTGTGAGCCGCTCTTCCTTTGTTGCTGTACGGGTTATGCAACCCATTTCTCAGATCAAGAAATCCTCGAATATTAAGGGCCCCTTCGTTGAATACCAGTTGTTGATTGGCTCGGAGCTTGGTGGGATCTCACTGATGGTTTCCTTTCTGACAACGGTGTCGTAGATGGCGTTGACTTGACAATCGTCCATGATGGCAAATTCTTCGAACATGGAGGCTAGATCGGATAGTTCTTCCCCCACGGTAACCTCTACCTCGGACTCTATAGTCACTTTCTTGCCCCACCACTCTCGGGGTGACATTGGAGTAGGCTTCCTTTCTTGTGTCGGTATTTCACAATCGGTGAAGATCTCGAGACCGGGCTTTCTGACGCCCTTGTCGTTAACCCATGGTTCGGGAAAGATCATGTATGGAACATCTTCCCCTTGGCGAACAAAATAACCATTTAGTGTGTTGCGGTAGGGTTTCAAGTCAGGGATTTCATATCGTCGACCTTCTATGCCAGCTTGGGTCCTTTGATTCTTGACTGCTTGCTCGTATTTCAAGTCATCCTTGGTAGGCTCGTATCCCAGACCAAACTTGTTCTTGACAAAAGGAACTGCCACGGGGTGCAATATCCCTTGTTGATGCTTCCCTAGGCCTAAACTGGGAAGTGATTCATGTTCCTCATCATGCGGAGGACTTTAGGATTGCCGGGGGCCCACTGTCTGTTTCCCCCTTCTTTGTCAATGGTGTTGACGCCGGAGAGAGTGGCATCTTCTATCCCGTGTTGGACTTGGTGAACGGGTTGTCCCCCATTTCTGTGGATGGTGACATTCTCGGCCATGATAGTGACTATCTAGTCCCCATTTCTGATCTTGACACACTGATGGAGAGTGGAAGGTACCGCATTGGAACTGTGGATCCAAGGTCGGCCCAGAAGTAAGTTGAATGAAGCGGGGACATCAAGTACTTGGAATGGGACGGACATGATCATGCTTCCAAATTCGATATCAACTTCTAACATTCCCATGACTGTACGGGCAGTGCTGTCGTACCCTCTAATGACTTGTGCGGAGGGTTGTAAATCGGAGCTTTTGAGCCCCAGTATGCCCATGACTTGGCTAGGAATTAAGTTGAGTGCAGAGCCACCGTCTACTAGACCCTTGAGATGGGTCTCCCCCTTGCCCTTACTTTGAGGTAGATGGCTTCATTGTGTTCGGACCCAAATGGCGGGAGGTCCATGTCGGCAAAAGTGATGACATTGCTGAAGTGAATGTGACCTATCATTGCCGTGAGGTCCTCCGGAGTCGTGTCGGGAGACTGATGTGTCATTCAAGTTCTTGATGACGAGGTCTCGGTTTCTCTTTGATGATGCAATAAGGTCCCAGATGGATATGTTAGCTTGCGTCTTCTTGAGCTGTGTTAACAAAGGATCTTCGGGTATGTCGCGTGCTTGCGATCTTTGAGAAGAGGTGCTGGTTGCTGCAGTATTGGGAGGAATTGTGCTCGTTGTTACTCGGCCACTGCGAGTGAGCACGTTCACGGTCCCTTGTAGCTTCTTCTTCCTATTCTCTAAGACTTCTCTCATAATCTCATCATAAGTCACAACATAACAAGAATTATCAAGTTTATTCGTATCATCGGAGCCCTCATTCACAATTGGGATCGAATGAGTGGTTCCTTCAAACTCTCCTACCTCTATTACATTGAAACCACCCTCATTAGGGATTATGAATTCCTTCTTGTCTATGAGGTCTTGGATGGTGTTGCGGATGGAGAAGCAATCCTCGGTGAGGTGGCCGGTGCATTGATGGTAGTCACACCATTTGTGGTGAGCATGATTGGCACAGAGCGGGTGTGGTTGCTTGTACCCTTGAAGAGGGGTGATTTGTCCCTTGGCCTTTAGAGCTTCATAGGCCTCGGTGACGGTCATGCCGTTGAGAGGAGTGTAGACGCGGTCGTTTTGGAACCGCTTGCCTTGTGGTGGGGGAACCTTCTTGTAATTCCCCTTGTCAGTAGTAACGGCATTGACAGAAGCCTCTTTGTTTGAACTAGAGGCGGCCTTGTATCGGTAAGTAGGAATGGACTTTTTAATCTCCTTGAGCAAGTCATCCATGCGTACCCCCGCCTCATACATTTGGGAGAAGTCGGAGTAGCAAGCCCCACTTAGGTGGGTGCGGAGATCAATCTTGAGACACTTGAGAAAGATGTCCATTTGCTCTTTTGTGTTTGGCCTCTCAACAATTTCAGAGAGCTTGTCATTCCATCTCCTTGTGAAGTCAATGAAGAACTCGTTGTCTCTTTGAGTGGTGTTCTCGAGCTCTTTCCTTGTGGGCCGGTGAGTGGTGTTGCCTTGATATTTATTTTGGAAGGCAAGCATAGCGGCATCCCAATCAAGACGGACAGTGAGCGGGAGAGTCGCATACCAATCCTTTGCCGCCCCCTCGAGGGTGAGAGGAAAGCATTGAGCCATAACTTTTGGGGAGACCTTCTTCGGAACCATAGCCCAAATGTAAGTCTCGATGTGGGCCATCGGGCATGAGTTTCCCTTAAACTTGCTAATGTCGGGCATCTTGAATTTGTCGGGAAGAGCGGCCATCGTGCTCATGAGGATGGATGACTGATAAAGGCTTGTGTTGGAGCCTTTTCCCATGTTGAGGCCGTCGAATTTCTGATCAATGTAGGCCATGATGGAATCGACCATTTTGGGGTCGTTGTTGTCGGTGCTTGGTCCCCCCACTTTTTTGGTGCGGGCGCTGACATATGGGCTTTCAAACAAACCCTTGGTCCACTCAGATTCCTCATTGTCATTAACCCCTTTGTTCTTGGAGAGCTTGAGAAGCTTGGCTTTCAGTTGGTCAACCTCGGCCTCGTGGGCCTCCCTTTGACTGTCGACATGAGCTTGCCACAAGGCTTCTTTGGTTTGAGCCTCGTTGTTGAGAGTGGTGATTTGTTGTTGGAGTGTTTGAACCATGGCAGAAAGCTGTTCAAGAGTCATGGCGTTGTTGGTGTTGGAGTCGCCGGCCATTGATGATGTAGAAGCTGTTGGAGTGATCGGTTCACGGACAAGCCTGTTGGATGAATCTCTGTTGATGCGGAGAGTACCAATCGGACCTATAATTGGAGGAGTAGCCCTTGTCAGTCTCGGTTCACACTTTCGGTCCATGAAGAGGTTGAGAACACACAGTTGGGCACACGACTCGAACCACATAAGAAAAAGACTCTTTTTTTTTTATATAAGTCGGAGGGAGTGGGTCCCTTTTGGGGTTTCTAAGAAGATAATGGAATCGTCACACTAGTATATAGACCATCTCGCGGTCCCATATACTCATCGGATTCCATCACGTTTGTGAATCCTACATGTATCGGGATTAAACTAAATTAATGTAGTAAAGCATACATGCGGGGACGGATTTTTATTTTCTTCCAAAATAACCACCTTTTGGGGACGGATTTTTATTGCGTCCGTTTCAACAAGTTGGCATGTATGATTTGAAGACATTAGTTTAGGGAAATCTCGGTACATGAAAACCGACTTGAGTCACGGAGTGTTAGACCCTAACTAGAATTGTGTGGTTTGTGCTCGGCTTGAATATGAGGCTTAAAGGTCGCCCCCGGCATGTAGTCATGAACTACGACACGGGCTGAGGTTTACCGCTTCGAAAGAGCCAAGGTCGAGTGGAGCTTAAAACTTTCTAGGACGGGCCTCGACGGGTTTGGGGTTGGACTTGTGCGACTCGATAGTGAGCAGTTAATAGGAATTATGTGTGCGTAGTGTGAGGTCCATCACGTGACAAAAATAAATTTTTTTTTTTGAAAAGAAAAGATAAAAACACATAAGCACGTAAATTACAACTCCCGAATCACCCGTGTGATCGATAAATAAAACATAAAAATAAACAGTCTGAGGGTTCAATTCTGTTCTGATGCAGGCAACTGTGCCCACACCCCACTGTTCTGTCAAGTCACTGAAACCTGTTCTTGCCCTGGAAATTGGCCCAGACGCGCGCGCCACGGGATAGTGTTGTGGGAAGCGCGCGCCTGGCGCATAGTATCTGGGAGGCGCCCGCTTCTGGGCTCACCTGTCAGATTATCAGAAACTTATGGACTCAAGGGATTGCCCTGGTCCTGATTGTGTGATGGAACCCCTGCAATGTTTGTTAGCACGACATAATAGGAAGAATAGGAAGAACACATGGAAGACGGGCGATTCTGGAATTTGACTCGGGACGCGCGCGCTTTGGACCATGAAGGTGCGAGGCGCGCGCTTCCCATGTCAATTTCCAGAATGCCCAGAAAAGTGAATTATGAACAGAAACACAAGTTTAACCCTCAAGCAGTCCCCAGCAGAGTCGCCACTGTAGATACCCCGGGGAAACCCCGCTTGGCTAGAGCGGTGGATTATCCTAGGATGTCTAATTGATGTTTTAGAGTTGCCACCCACGTTTTTGAGGAATGTAAGAAAACCTAATGTTTATGAGCCTAAGTTTGATTTACGAAAACAGAGATTCTTTGGGATGAGGGGTTCGGGGGTTAGGTTACGAAATGGGAAGTACTTAAACACCCATTTCGCCCGAGCAAAGTCGGTCTTGTTTGTTCATAATTCACTTTTTAAGATAAATGTGTTCTTCCTATTAAAATGATGATAAAAAGGGGGTTTTTAGAGTTTGAAATGTAGGGAGATGACTCCTAGGCCAATTCAATGTAATGAAAGGACCGTTGGTGTCATGTCCCAAATGGTTTTGGGTGATTGCACATTTGAAGAAGAAGAAGAAGAAGAAGGAGAGGAGAAATGTTTAAAACCTTTACCTATAGTATCCTTCAAAAAGAACCTCTTGTAAAGCTTTGAAGAAGAGGGTGAATACTTTGTTGAAGAAGTCCCAAGAAGAAGTCTAGGAAAGAAGTGAGTAAAAAGGTTTGAAAGTAATGATGTCCCCAGGTCCTCTTCCAATGATGGATTGGAGGGGTTTTTATAGTTGAAAAGTGACTGTTTTTGGAGCCAAACGGAGTCTCCAAGAAATATTCCCCGGGCAAAATCATGTATAATGAGCAAGGGAGAGATTCTTGGGCAGAATCTGTAACTGACACGCCCCAGAAGCGCGCGCATCCCACCTAGGCGGCGGAAGGCGCGCGCGTCTGGCCTCAAGGGGCTGAGGCGCGCGACTCTGAGAAGCAATTTTTGACAGAATGGACTAGAAAGTTAGAACTGTTATTCAGTTTAGCCCCGGGACTTAGCGGAGTCCGTCTGGAACTTAATCAAAGTAACAGAAACTAACAGGAAACACTTAAAAGAGGGAGAAACACAAAATCAAGTGTGCAATCGGTGTGAGCGGTCCAAGGCGGGGTGTCTACACACATATACCCCTATATATACATAAAGCCGGCCATCCAAAACTTATCCCCACTAAACCGATTTCAAAACACTTACGCAAACCCTAAGAGAAATGGATCCAACGAGACCAAACGACAGAGAACCTCAGCAACCACCCCCACCACTACCCAATCCCAACTCCAATCGTACTCCCACACAACCACCCTAACCCCAAACTGAGGAGGTCCCTACCGAGGAAGATCCGGGTGAAGAAGAGATGATTGAGTGGTACACGAAGCTGCTGAGGACACCCGGTGGTATACTTGCTATTATTAACGAAAATGGCGATTTTCACTGTCTTTTTTGCTTCTTGGTGAGCGGTAGAACCCTAGACCCTAGTTTTGCATGCGGACAATCTCATTCACCATGCTAGGGAGTTTGGGCCTAGTGCCGATGCGAGGACTAGTATTGATCGGAGGCTGATGCACACCGCCCTCTATCGGTATATTATATATCAGTTGTTTAATTGACGAGAGGACGAGGCACACGGCACACTATCGGTATATTATTACGGGGATTTTGTATCCACTGTTGTTTCTGTTTGTGTTGTTTTATTTCTCTTCTATGTTTGTCAAACTTATTATTAATGAAGTAGTTGTTTATTTCTAATCAATGCACAAACGGCAACGAGGAGCAACAATGAAGGTACCTTACTAACTTATGAAATTCATATAATGGCTCTCCTATTAACCGCCCAGAAAAAGAAACAATCAATAATTATAATAAAGTATTTGAATATCCTTGTTATTACACCTGTTATTAATAAAAATAAAAAATAATAATAATACATTGCTTGTCGCGCCCCAGACCCGTGGTCCTACTTTACCCCACGGTCGGGACACGATTGTAAGACGTCATAAAACACTTTTAGCAAAATTTTCGAAATATACTTTCATAAAGTTTAACAAAATCCATACTCGAAGTTCAAAGACTTCCATTTAACTTTCAAACAAACTTTTTCACAAACGAAATTACTTAGCCCGAAGGCTTACACACTCTTATACAAATGTACAATTACCACACTTTAACAAAATAAGTGATACACGGATAAAGTCTCGGGTACAGTACCCCAAAGGTTATACATTTATATAATGTAACCTTTAAACCACACTTACTTTCCAAAATGGATTATCAACCCGACTTCCTCCCTTGTGAAGTGACCTATCCCCTGGACTCACCTTTATTTAAAACAGTAAACAAATAAGGGGTGAGAATGAATCTCAGTAAGCTACTAAATTGCAACTACGTTACATGCTGAAATGATACTCGTAATTGAACAATGTCAATAAACATTCATTTAGCACATAACATGAGAGGCAAAGCTAACTCATCACACCACACATAAAGCGGAAATAAACACTCATAAGTGGATACTGAGCCAAGGTTCTCGAATCTAACATATAACCATCTGAGAGGTATCAACTGAGCAGCATCAAAGAGCTGAAGCCGGGATCCCGAAAACCAACCATAACCATAAGAACCAAAGTAACAACAGGGGGAAATATGACACAAAGTCATAACCTAAGGCTCACGCAAGGGAGCGATTCATCCCATCCAAGGTCAATCTGGACTGGGGAAAACAGAAAAGGCAACAGTGGAAAACCTTATAGTGAACTTGGCTCGTGTGCCACTATAATTCTCCCACTACCTGACTCAAGGTACCAATGGAAAACCTTATAGTGAACTTAACTTGTGCCACTATAATTCTCCCACTGCCTGACTCAACAACAAGTACCAGCTGGACTTTAAACACGAGCATAGTAATGAATACTTGCTTAAACAACAACCGGGGGCAATGATTCCAAAGTAGGGAACCAAGCCAAACGCATCACAAAGATGAACCAATCCAAGCCACATCAAGAGATGTTCAACAATATCCAATTAATATTTAGTTCAATTCCAAAACACATATGTTCACAAAGGAACCGTTTCCAATACTCGAATGTTCCACAACAACTCTCTAGGTACTCTAGGATATCACCTAAGACCTAGACCAAAATTGAACTCTAAATCACTTGGATTGAAACAACTCAAACTTTTCAGCAGACCTGGGCGGTCGCCCACACCAGCCTGTGCGGCCGCCCAAAATGCCCTGCTCAAAGACAAAACCTTCCAGATAGATGGGCGGTCGCACGCCCTATTTGGGTGGCCGCCCAACACACTCGACAAACCAAAATGCACTAAATTTTACTCCCTTCGTTTCACCGTCCCAAACGTAGAAGTATACTTTCAATAACATTATAACATTACTATCAGTACCCAGAAGTGCAATACATGCCCAAGACACCGCTTTCAAGCCTAAACCATTGTTTTTCTTCACAGTATATTAATACTCCCTTTGTCCCAAAATTACAAGTATCACAAATATTATCCAAATCACAAAAATAACAATCACAAGTATCAAATATAACATATATGACAATTTTAACATTTAAAAGGGGAATTAGTAACTTACCTATTCCGGGGAAAGTATAAATGAAATATATTTTGATCGGGTAGAAATGGCCTACTCAATGCCCTGAACATTTTTATATAATTAGATTTTAAAACGGAGCAATAATTAAAAAGATAGAAATTAAAATAGGATGAAACTTACCTTTTTCTTTCTTCTACTTGAACCAGAGAAATTTCAATTTTAGTGCGTGTGTGTGTGTGCGTGTATAATGTAACCGCAGAGGGAGAGAGATGGGAGGATAAGTGTATAAAGATTTTTATAAAATTTCCACTTTGGTCCTTCTACTTTCAAGTTGAACAATTAAGCCCCTATACTTTAAATTCCATTAAGGACCCTAATGTTTCAACTGCTCCATTTAACTCCCTTAACCATTATTACAACTAACTAAATAAATAACACAATTAATCAAACAATATGTGCAAGTCATAAAATATGATGCAACACATAAAATGCACACATAATTTCCATTTTAAAATTCTCAAAATTATAAAATAAATAGGGACGGGTTTTGGGGTCGTTACAATCACTCCCCCTTAAAGAAAATCCGTCCCGAATTTTAGGGTAACTCACCAAACGAATCGAATAACCAGGGATATTTTCTTTCCATTTCCTCCCGAAGCTCCCAAGCAGATTCCTCCATATGATGATTTCTCCACACAATTCTAACAAGAGGAATACTCTTGTTTCTCAACTCTTGAACTTTGGTATCAATCACTCAAACTGGTTGCTCTATATAAGACATATCGGGTTCTAGATCCTCTGGTATCTCTGATAACACATGAGATGGATCATACAAATTTTTGCGAAGCACGAAGATATGAAACACGTTATGAATTTACCCAAAGAAGATGGCAGCGCAAAATAATACGCAAGATTCCCAACTTTTTCTATAATTTCAAAAGGCCCATTATGACTTTTCCATCGAATAGCCAATCTCAATAGGTAGAAAGTGAGCGGATTTTGTCAATCTATCCACAATTACCCAAACTGTATCATGCTTTCTTCATGTACGAGGCAATCCTATTACAAAATCCATCACAATATGTTCCCATTTCCACTCAAGTATCTCTGGAGGTTGAAGTAAACCTGTGAGTCTTTGATGTTCAGCTTTAACCTGTTGACAAGTCAAACACTTTATTACATACTCCGCTATTTTTGGTTTCATATTATTCCATTAAAAATATTGTTTCAAATCCTGATACATTTTGGTACTCTCGGGATGAATAATATACTTGAACTCGAGATCCTCATCAAGAACTTGACGTTTAATTCAATCAATATCGGGTACACATAGCCACCCTCTATAAGTTAATACTCCTTCAAGATTAAAAGAGAGATCTTTAAATTTTCTATCCTCGATTTTATCCACTAATTTTCTCAACTCGGAGTCATCCTTCTGAACATCTTTTATCTGTTGAATTAAAGTTGGCAATACTCTATTATTCGCAAACATACTCCATGTATCAATTCATAAGGACACCAATCTCGAGCATCTTCCATTCTCGGACCATCCTCGAAACTATGTAAGATTTCTGACTAATAGTATCTGCGACCACGTTTGCCTTGCCCAGATGATAAGAGATGAATCCTTCACAAGCTCCATCCATCTACGCTGTCGGTTGTGCAACTCTTTCTAGAAGAAAAGATATCTCAACTCTTATGATTTGTAAAAATCTCAAACATTATTCCATAAAGATAATGTTTCCACTTATGTAACGCAAAACAATCGCAACAAGTTCTATGTCATGGGTCGAATAGTTCTGTTCACAAGAAGTTAACTTCTTCGAAGCATCACTGTAACTAACCAAATCATCATTCCCATTAGGTAACGCAAGAATAGGTGCGGTGGTCAACTTCTTAGTTAATTCCTCAAAACTGACTTGATATTTCTCATCCCACTTATATATGGTACATTCTTTTAAGTCCACTGAGTGAATGGTGTAGCAATCTTGAAAAACCCCTCAATAAATCTTCAATAATACTCCGCTAAACCCAGAAAATTTCGCAAATAACTGCTTCCCTCGGAGCCCAGAGCAAACCATTCGCAAATATTGTTCATGTTCCTCTTGAGATTTAGAATAAACAAGGATATTACCGTTAAAAACAACCACAAGGGTATCAAGATAAGGTTTCAAAATGCCCTGCTCCAAGACAAAAACCTTCCAGATAGATGGGCGGTCGCACGCCCTATTTGGGCGGCCGCCCAACACTCTCGACAGGCCAAAATGCACTAAATTTTACTCCCTTCGTTTCACCGTTCCAAACGTAGGAGTATACTTTCAATAACATTATAACATTACTATCAGTAGCCAGAAGTGCAATACATGCCCAAGACACCGCTTTCAAGCCTAAACCATTGTTTTACTTCACAGTATATTAATACTCCATTTGTCCCAAAATTACAAGTATCACAAATATTATCCAAATCACAAAAATAACAATCACAAGTATCAAATATAACATATATGACAATTTTAACATTTAAAAGGGGAATTAGTAACTTACCTATTCCGGGGAAAGTATAAATGAAATATATTTTGATCGGGTAGAAATGGCCTACTCAACGCCCTGAACATTTTTATATAATTAGATTTTAAAACGGAGCAATAATTAAAAAGATAGAAATTAAAATAGGATGAAACTTACCTTTTTCTTTCTTCTACTTGAACCAGAGAAATTTCAATTTTAGTGTGTGTGTGTGTGTGTATAATGTAACCGCAGAGGGAGAGAGATGGGAGGATAAGTGTATAAAGATTTTTATAAAATTTCCACTTTGGTCCTTCTACTTTCAAGTTGAACAATTAAGCCCCTATACTTTAAATTCTATTATAACTAACTAAACACAATAAATAACACAATTAATCAAACAATATGTGCAAGTCAAAAAATATGACGCAACACATAAAATGCACACATAATTTCTATTTTAAAATTCCCAAAATTATAAAATTAATAGGGACGGGTTTTGGGGTCATTACATTGCTAATAGACGATCATGGCTTATAGGTGATGTCTACAAGGTTCCCACTGCATAGTAGGTCCCCTAGGATCAACTGTTATATAGCAATATAAATCTGCAACCTTCACTTTGATATGTCTTGTCTATTGTTTACATGGTCAAGTCTAGTCAAGCGTACTTGCTTGTGTACTGGACTGAAGACATAAACAAGAGTAATTATTTATCGGTAATAGTAAAACGCCAAATATTTTGGAACAAAAAATTGCTCAAAAAATGTCATGTACTACCTCCGTCCCAGACTAATTAAGGTTCTTACTTTCCTCTTTGGTTTGTCCCAGACTAAGGTTCTTAGTTGCTTTATTACCTAAAATGGATAATGGGTCCCACTTGTTATTCTCACAATAAAAACGTTCTACACACTTTATCACTCTGACTTTTTCCTACTTTACTTTTTTATATACTCACAACATTTATTTTTTCTTAATCTCCGTGTAAAGTCAAACTAAGAACCATAGTCCGGGACGAGGGAGTATGTAAACCTACCTTAATCTTGTCTGAAAGTAAAATATTACAACAACACTAATAACGTAAAGAAACAAGACATGTCCCCACCCCCTATAAATATCTAGAGCCAACTAAAACTTACCCATACTCAACAAACTCCAAAATATTAAAATAAACTTGAGATAAATGGATCCAAGAAGACCAAACGGCGGAAAACCCCAACAACCACCCCCACCACTACCCAATCCCATTTCCAATCATACTCCCACACAACCACCCCAACCACCTACCGAGGAGGTCCCTGTCGAGGAAGGGAAAAATGATGAAGAGACGATTGATATGTACGTGGAGCAGCTAACGCCACCACATGGCATATATTATGTTCGTAACAAAAACGGCGATTTTCAATGTCCTTTTTGCGTCTTTCTGAGGGGTGGAACCCTTGTTCTGCCTCTGAACAATCTTATTCTGCATGCTAGGGAGCGTGGGCATAGGGCCAGGGCGGGAACTGATTTTGATGAGATGTTGAGGCACGCCGCACTCTATCGCTATATCACGAACCGGTTTTGGTAATTGACAGGAGGTCGATGCACGCCGCTCTCTATATGTATATTATGATGCGGATGTGTAGCCATAGTTGTTTTTGTTGGTGTTGTTTTATTTCCCTTTTATGCTAGTAGATCTTATTATCAATGAAGTAGCCGTTTCTTTCTGATCAATGCACAAACTGGCAAGGAACACAAGTAATTGTACTCGAATATAAAAACTTTGCATTGCTTGTTAACCTACAGGGAAAAAACATAGTTATAAAAAGAATATATTGGGAATTTAAATTAAACGAGGGAGTATATACACCTATTAAGGTTAAAAAAACCCTTGTTATTGATAGTATTTTAATGGGTGAAACAATAACAATTTTTAAAATTACATAAAGATATCAAATATTCATAAAATTATGGTCAAAGATAGATTTAGATGACTAAAAATACAATAATAACAGTAAACCTCAGTTCTTAACTATGCAAACAACCTATTCTTCCAAAATAGTTGCCAACACTTTTATTAGGGTAAATATAAAGTCACATTCAATCGTTTCCAAAATGTGGCTTACAAAATGATGTGTCAAATTTTTATTGGTGTTTTTTATTAGAGTGTGCCGGGTTCACAATCGATGCAACCAATAAAATATCGCCACCTCACTTTGTATCCATCATTTTGTGAACTTCTTTTGACCCCTAGCGTTGCCCCTTTTATTATTGTCCCGTTGAATAAATACTTATCCAATTCATTAAGTAAAACTTGTAAAAGTGTTCTCAAAACTTTTATTTGAAAGACTTTAATTTGCACTCTTGGAACCACATTAGGCACTTTTTTGATGTTACCAAGCTTTGCAAGTGAAGTTTTTGTGTATTAACCAAATATTTGAATTTTATAATAAATCATGGTTTTATGCAATTCATATCACTTATTTCGTTTTTACATAGTTCATATCACTTATTTCGTTTTTACATAGGATTACCAGAGTTTTACTTGTGCAACTCTAACATTTATACTGTAGCATGGTTTTATGCAATTAATCAAACCATAATAATACATAAGTGAGACTGTTTACAATATGAATTGTTGTTAATTTGATTAACTGTGAAGATTAAAATTTCTTGCTCAAAAAAGTCATAACAAAAATACTTAGCATTAAAATGTACTTTCTTACTTGATTTTTGTAAGGAATCATATTAAATATATTACCACTTATATATACTTTTTAGAATATAAATTAAATAAATAATACATAAGTGAGATTGTTAATTTACGGATTCGATTCATGGATATATGAAAGGAGCCAACTGTACTGGTGGAATCTCGAGGAGCCAACCAGTTATTTAATTGTATATATTTAATTCTTATCCAATTAATCAATACTCCCACATGAATCGTTTTCTCAACCAGGGTTTTTTAATGGGACCCAGCCACTCAAAACGGCATGTACCCCCTTATAAATAACTAACGCTTTCACACTTGACCCTACACCAGACTCAAACCCTTATTCGACTAAAGCCTAGAAAAATGGAATAACCACCGCCGCCACCACCACAACCCAACCCCGATCATGCTCTGCCACTACAACCCAACCCCGATCATGCTCTGCCACGACAACCACAACCCAATCCTAATCATGCTTCCCCAAGGCCACCCCAACCCACACCCCAACCCCAACCACCCTACGACCACAACTCTCGGGTGGACTCCAACGAGGAAGAACACCTGCTCTCCGATGAAGACTTGATTCAATTATATGTTGGCGACTTCGAGACCGGGAGATATTCACTTCGTAACAGCTGGGGCCATCTTCACTGTCCCTTTTGCGAATATAAGACTAGTGGTCAAACGCTATATTGGAGTTAGGACGCTCTCCTTATGCATGCCAGGGATCTTGGCTGTACCGCGACACCTTCTATTGATATTGATATCGATGCCCAGATGCACACCGCACTTTACAGGATTATGTTAAGGGGGGTGGGAAGGCCAGCCTAGTATGTATTAGGCTGTTCTTTTCTTTCTCAACTATGTTTTTGAATATTTTAAGTATTTTGTTTAATTCCTTGAACTTCCCATAAAGCGTTACTATTTCACTAGTTAAAATGCTCATACTGGTTAAAATGAAATATAAAAAAATGCAAGTGAATATAGAACATATATATACTAATAAGGGTTTATAGAAAATTCTTAAACGAATAGATGAATGTGATTGTTTTGGGTGAAGAAATTATAATAATGGTTAAAATGAATTAGTCACAAATGTATGTAAATATATAGCAAGGATTGTAAATTTTGCGTTCACGTAGTAGTAAAGACGATTGTCATTCTTCACATTAACTGGTGGCTATTGCATAGTAATGTACAAACAATTCTCTTTACTTTAATCACCTATTATTACACTCATAGGTATTTATATAAATAATAAAAAAAAATAACAGATGAAAGTGATAGATAGATTTTAGTGAAAAAAACACAAAGGAGGTGAAAAGATATAACGTGGGAGCAATGTGGTAATTGATTATCAATGTTTTAGTAATTTTGAGGCCCATTGGGCCTTTTGTTATTCCTTTGGTTACTTTGGCCAGGGCAGGGCTTGTGTGAATCAAGTAATAGCTCCACAAGGGAGCTACCATTTTGTACTTAATGTAATTTAGTCAGTTGGCTCCACTTAAGGTAACTCCCATAGTTATTTGTTTATTAAAATAATAATAATAATAATAATCAGGGGAAACACCTATTATTACACTCATAGGTATTTATATAAATAATAAAAAAATAACAAATGAAAGTGATAGATAGATTTTGGTGAAAAAAACACAAAGGAGGTGAAAAGATATAACGTGGGAGCAATGTGGTAATTGATTAGCAATGTTTTAGTAATTTTGAGGCCCATTGGGCCTTTTGTTATTCCTTTGTTTACTTTGGGCCAGGGAAGGGCTTGTTTGAATCAAGTAATAGCTCCACAAGGGAGCTAACATTTTGTACTGAATATAATTTAGTCAGTTGGCTTCACTTAAGGTAACTCCCATAGTTATTTGTTTATAAAAAAAAAAAAAAAAAAAAATCGGGGGAAACACCTATTATTACACTCATAGGTATTTATATAAATAATAAAAAAAAATAACAGATGAAAGTGATAGATAGATTTTGGTGAAAAAAACACAAAGAAGGTGAAAAGATATAACGTGGGAGCAATGTGGTAATTGATTATCAATGTTTTAGTAATTTTGAGGCCCATTGGGCCTTTTGTTATTCCTTTGGTTAATTTGGGCCAGGGTAGGGCTTGTGTGAATCAAGTAATAGCTCCACAAGGGAGCTAACATTTTTTACGGAACATAATTTAGTCAGTTGGTTCCACTTAAGGTAACTCCCATAGTTATTTGGTTTAAAAAAAATAATATAATCAGGAGAAATTAACTAGCGGCTTTCCCTTTTACTTCAACCAAACACTGAGGAGAGTGAACCGCCCTTTTCAATTTCAATTCTGGAAAATTCG
The DNA here is from genome assembly GCA_026119855.1 of Campanula takesimana. Taxonomy (NCBI): domain Eukaryota; kingdom Viridiplantae; phylum Streptophyta; class Magnoliopsida; order Asterales; family Campanulaceae; genus Campanula; species Campanula takesimana. The sequence goes on along the minus strand of JAOWBW010000974.1, from coordinate 393,140 downwards.
TTTTCATACGAACCCTAGGCTCGATCAAAACCCAATTTGCAATCTCGTTCAATCAATTAAGACAAGATTATGGGTATGGCCAATATTGGTTATTACATCAGTAACGATTTCTACGACGGCCAGGAAGGGCAACAAATAAAGGGTTACATTGAAGCTGAAGGTTTGAGTTGCTTCATGCGCGCCAAACCTGAGTTGTACCAGGATGAATGCATGCAAATATTCAACAGCGGAGTGCGTGAGGGAGATTCGATAATGGCCACCGTCAATGGCAAGGACATCAAATTGACACCGGAGCTGGTATCTTTAAGGTACGAAATCCCTAACCATGATGGCCTCATGTTGGATGCTTGGAATTCAACTAATATAAATTACGGTGATGCATACAAGAGTTTTACTGGTAAAGATTTCACCCCCAATACGATGTCCAGCGTTGTACAAAAAAAAGACTTAACAAAAGCAATGAGCGTTTTGGCAGACATAACAATGAAATCAATTGATTGTGCCAATTCATCCTTCAGTAAGTTGAGTGCTGCACAGTGGAAAATTTCTTGTTGGTTGTTATGTGGTGGTAAAGTCAATTGGTGCGCTGCCCTGCTGCACACCGTTGTGCTAGAAAAGTCCACAAGTTGCAAGTGTCCGAAGAAGACAAAACAACCTAACCATCACAGGTTTTAAGTGGGTTGCTCACTTATTGTCAGGGTTTGGATCTGCGTGGGGGAAGGTCTATCGATGGTTTCCCCTCATTTGATAAAAAAACATGGGGCTTAAAGAATCCAAAGAACAAAAGAGTAGATGAAACCGAGGCAATTGGCGATGTGGCACCAGTTAGGAGGAGAGTTAAACAAAGATTAAACCATTCTCCTGCCAATTCAAATGCTAGTTTGGACATCAACGTGCCTGTCCAAAAATGTAATGATACCCGTGCTAACAGCAGGACAAATGCCAACAACACACCAGATAAGTCTGCTTCGGCAACCCAAAATGACGAGACGTCGATGCAGTTGGTTACTGAAGTGCCACAAGAAACACATCAGGAAGGGTTTTCACATTCCTCTCCCACCACTTCACCGATACAAACCGATACAGTTTCAGTTGTACCAACACCACCTTCACCGGACAATAACTGTTACAATGAAGGCGTGTATCAGGAACAATCACAACCTTCATCACATCAAATTTTCCAAGCTAACCCTAAACCCTCCCAAACCCAAGATAACCCCCAACGACAACAACCCTCCCAGCCTCAGGACCTACCTTCATTACAAACAATTTCCCTAGCAATCCCTCAACAACAACCCTCCGTAAAGTCACAAGAAAACCCTGAACAACAAGCCTCCCAATCCTAAACACTCAACTTCCCCCTCTTACCATAGCGAGGCATCCAAATGTGTCGGTCATGCACCCAACAAAGCTCAGCCATATTCTGGAGAGTCACAGGCGGGTTCTGAAACTAATAATCCATCCGTTTTTTAACCACCCGTTGGACACGGATATGTGGTGGACTGTTAGGCAGAGAGACATTTGGTACCATTCAACAAAAATTGTGGACAAGATCAGGGAAACCTACCAACTTTATAAAAGCGCAAGAGAGAAATTACATAACTCCTGGCTTCCAGAGACTCACGATACGCGAACTGAGCGCGCATTGGCTCAAACATTCACATGTCAGGACTTCAATCACTTGTTCCACATTCATCATGATATGTTTTACGAAAGATCAGAAGACGTAGGCCATTCGTGTGGTTGGAGACTGGCTTCAAAGAAGATTTTTCTGGCTTTATTTATTCACAAGGCCTACAGGAGTAACAACGCAAGTCCCATATCTTTCTCAGATTTGTTTGTACGTTTGGATGAACATAATGTGGTCGAGCCTTGGAATGGTACCATAAATGGTGGTGAGGCAGCTGCTGAGAATATATACACTAATCCCCATCCCACTTTGGATACCATCATGTCACGGGTCGAAAACTTAATCTCCCATCGTGTTACGAAGGCCGATTTTGAAGCCTTAATAAAACAAAACAAAGAGTTTTAGGATGCATTCCTACACCTTGTGAGTGTTGGGTTTTGATCAAACATGCGCAGCGGAATTTAGCATTTAAAATTTTGAAACCCAAAGCCATGGATCCGTTCATATGATTAAATCAAATACAACATAAGAATAAAGGAATAAACTAACCCTTGATGGCTATCAAATTCTGTTGGTCTTTGGTGGAGGTTTGAAGATTTGATCACGATCACAAAGCTTGAACACGAACTTTGAAAATGATGATTTTCACCCTCTAGCGGTATCCACACTTCGAACGAATATCAAAGGAGCTTCTTTGATCTTGGTTGCTAGACCAAATTGTGAAACACTTTTCACAATCAAAAGAACTATATGGAATTTATTTTGTGTATTATTTTGTTCTTCAACCAAGAATGTCTTAGAACAAAATAAACCCTCTCTCAAACTCTTTGAGACTCACAAAATCATTGGCCTTGAGTGCTGGCCGAATTTGGTCTTTTATACACAAGTATGACCTATTCCAAATAGGAAACTTGTGTCAAAATCCTTCCAAATTCGTTTCCAAATCAAATTAGGAATCTGCCACCCGACAGCACTGTACGGCCGCCCAAAATCATCTGTGCGGTCGCACAACTATCTGAAGCAAAACTGGTACAAAACTGTCCTAAGTGTGCGGCCGCCCAGTCAATACTGTGCAGTCGCCCACTCTTCAGAATGTCCAGAATTTCCAAAATTCCAATATAGTCCCTTTAAGGATTCATTCTATTGTGTGTGACCCTCTAGGATTATACTAAGTTGGCAATGGGCTCAAACATGATCCCATAAGATATGATTAGGTTCTAGCAAACCGTCATACCTACCCAAATAGTATAACTAGATACAAGTTCGCATTCCTTTAGAATATGTCATAATCCCTTTGTCCACGATGTCATTGAACACAAGTCATGGTCAATAAGTCAACTTGTTTTGTTCAATACTTTCTCGATTCCGAATATGTTGATAATCCAAATGACATTGATCCAATCAATTCATTTGAGTCCGGCCGAACATTTCATCAACATCATTCCTACGAGAGGCCCAAGCTTGACATCTCTCCGAGGAGGGACAAATTCATTTAGCTTATTATTCTTCCCTACGTGAATCCGATTATGCCAATCATACCCTTTATAACTACTCGGTTAAAAGTAGCGTTTGAATATGTCAAACATAATGTTCATCAAGTGGAAGACTATAATAACTTCATGTCTAAGGATTCAAATGACATAACTAATATGAGATATATGTATGACATAGACCATGACATAAATCTCATAAAGCGGGTCATGTCCAGTACCTTGTTCCAAACAAGTACCCATAAATCTAACATGATCATCCCATGATCATTTAGCCTTTATACTAGTGCTTAACAAGTACTAGGGACGGGGATTATTATAAGTAATCATGAACAGCAATAATAATCAAACATCTCTTTATTGATATGAAATAAATGATAACAATTACAACGTTTATTAAACGTGCCTAGGGCACCACTACCAACAATCTCCCACTTGCCCTAGGCCCAATCTCCCATGTATCTAATACCCATGGACCTAACATGACCATCATGTTTAGCTTGTGGAAGTCCCTTTGTTAGCGGGTCCGCAACATTGTCATCAGTAGGTACTCTGCATATATTTTCGTCTCCCCTATCAACGATCTCTCGAATGATATGAAAACGCCTAAGTATGTGTTTGGATTTCTGATGTGCTCTTGGTTCCTTTGCTTGAGCAATAGCACCATTATTATCACAATAAAGGTCTATTGGATTAGCAATACTAGGAACCACTTCAAGTTCAGTTATGAACTTCTTAATCCAAACAGCTTGCTTTGCAGCATCCGATGCAGCAATATACTCAGCTTCTGTTGTAGAATCAGCGGTTGTACTTTGCTTGGAACTCTTCCAGCTTACAGCTCCACCATTTAACATAAACACAAAACCCGATTGCGATCGGCTATCATCTTTGTCAGTTTGGAAGCTTGCATCCGTGTAAGCATTTACAAAGAGATCATCTCCATTCCTCCATAGACCAAACACGAGTCTTTAGTCCTTCTCAAGTACTTAAGAATCGCTTTTACAGCTATCCAGTGATTTTCGCCAGGGTCGGATTGGTATCTACTTGTCATGCTCAAAGCATAAGATACATCCGACCTAGTACAAATCATGGTATACATGATGGACCCAATTGCCGAAGCATATGGAACATCATTCATTTTCTCACGCTCATCGTTTGTCTTAGGACATTGAGTCTTGCTTAGAGAAACTCCATGTAACACGGGCAAGGTGCCTCTCTTAGAATTTTCCATACGGAATCTTCTAATGACCTTGTCAATGTATGTACTTTGGCTTAAACCAAGTAGCCTCCTTGATCTATCTCTATAGATCTTAATGCCAAGTATATATGCGGCTTCTCCCATATCTTTCATTGCAAAACAATTTCCCAACCAAGTCTTTACAGACTGAAGTGTAGTAATGTCGTTTCCAATGAGTAATATGTCATCCACGTATAAAACAAGGAATAGCAATATGCTCCCACTAATCTTCTTGTATACACAAGGCTCATCTTCGTTCTTGATGAAACCAAACTCTTTGACCGATTCATCAAAACGGAGATTCCAACTCCTAGAAGCTTGCTTCAATCCATAGATGGATCTCTGCAATTTGCATACCATAGAATTTTGTTCAAAACCTTCTGGTTGTGTCATATACACATCCTCTTGTAGTTTTCCATTCAGGAAAGCGGTTTTGACGTCCATCTGCCATATTTCATAGTCATGATATGCGGCAATGGCAAGCAAAATTCTTATAGATTTGATCATTGCTACGGGTGAAAAGGTCTCATCATAGTCAATACCATGAACTTGCCTATAACCTTTCGCTACAAGCCTAGCTTTGTAAGTATGCACCTTCCCATCCATGTCAGTCTTCTTCTTGAAGACCCATTTGCATCCTATGGTTTTTACACCTTCGGGCGCATCAATCAAATTCCAAACTTGATTGTCTTGCATGGATTGCAATTCGGATTCCATGGCTCCAAGCCACTTGTCCGAATCAGGAGAAGACATCGCCTCTTGGTAGGTTGACGGTTCATCATTCTCAATGATTTCTACCTCATTACTATCCGTTACGAGAAATCCATATCTCTCGGGCTCGGATCGTAACCTACTAGATCTGCGAGATGCTTGTGTATTTTGAACAGGTTCCACAACTCTTTGTGATTCTTGTTCTTGTTCCACCATTGGTTCAATGTTATTTTCTGGGTCTCGAATTTCTTCAAGATTTATTTTACTCCCACTGTTTTCTTTGGAGAGAAACTCTTTCTCTAGAAAGACACCAGTTCGGGCAACAAACACTTTGTTGTCCTCGGTTGTAAAAGTAATATCCTTTAGTTTCCTTAGGATATCCCACGAAAATACATTTGTCAGATTTGTGTGCTAGTTTGTCAGAGATAAGTCTCTTGACATAAACTTCGCAACCCCAAATCCTCATGAAAGATAAACTAGGTTTCTTTCCACTCTACATCTCATATGGAGTCTTTGGAACCGATTTAGTTGGAACTTGATTTAGTGTGAAAGCAGCGGTTTCTAGGGCGTAACCCCAAAAGGATATTGGAAGATCAACTTGACTCATCATTGATCGAACCATGTCTAACAAGGTCCGATTTCTCCTCTCAGACACACCATTCCATTGTGGTGTTCCGGGCGGAGTCAATTGTGAAACTATTCCACAATTCTTTAGATGATCATCAAATTCTTGACTTAAGTATTCACCACCTCGATCTGATCGAAGTGCCTTTATACTTTTCCCAAGTTGTTTTTCTACTTTACTTTGAAATATTCTAAATATCTCAAATGCTTCACTTTTATGTTTCATTAGGTAAACATACCCAAATCTACTATAATCATCAGTGAAGGTTATGAAGTATTGAAATCCTCCCCTAGCATTGCTACTTAATGGTCCGCATACATCGGAATGTATCAACCCCAATAAGTCGCTTGCCCTTTCACCCAACTTGGTAAAAGGTGTCTTAGTCATTTTTCCAAGAAGACATGACTCACAAGTATCATATGACTCTAAGTCACATGAACCCAAAAGTCCGTCCCCATGGAGTTTTGAGATACGCTTCTCATTAATATGACCAAGACGGCAATGCCACAAATAAGTATGATTTACATCATTAGGTTTAGATTTCTTATTTACATGATAGACATTATTTTTATTCTTGACATCCAAGATATAAAGGCCATTAAATGAATTAGCAATACCATAAAGCACATCATTTAAATAAATAGAAAATTTCTTATTCTCAATAAGAAACTTAAAACCTTCATTATCCAAACAAGAAATTGAAATAATATTTCTGCTTAAATCCGGAACATAATAACAATTGTTCAAAACAAGAATTAATCCGGAAGGTAAAGTGACTTCATAAGTCCCTACGGCTAATGCAGCAACTCTTGCTCCATTCCCCACGCGTAGATCTACTTCACCTTCTTTAAGTAGTCTCCTATTCTTTAATCCCTGCACATTTAGACAAATATGAGAACCACATCCGGTATCCAATACCCAAGAATCAGTGGTAGAAAGGAGAATATCTATCATATAGATACCTGAAGTCGACGCAGCCTTGCTGCTCTTCTTCTTCTTTTGCTCTTCCAAGAAAGCCTTGCAATTACGTTTCCAATGACCAATTTCTTGACAATGGAAACAGATTGCATCCTTTTGTGAATCGGGTTTTGCCTCAGAAGCCTTGGCAACCTTTGCCTTGCTTATCTTGGGTTTGACAACTTTTGCCTTACCCTTGCCTTTGGCACCAGGCTTCTTCCCATCATGAACCAAGAGCACGGGAGAACCTTTCTCCACAATTTTCATCTCTGCAGTTTTGAGCATCCCATGCAACTCAGAGAGATTCTTATCCATTCCATGCATGTTATAATTCATCACAAACTGATTATAACTTTTAGGCAATAAATTAAGAATGAGATCTGTGGCTAGCTCCAATGGGATTGGATAGCCAAGTTTCTCAAGGTGCTCTACATAACCTTTCATTTTAAGAAAGTGAGGACTCACTTGTTGCCCTTCATTCATTTTACTAGTAGTGAATGCAACAATGGTCTTGTACCTCTCTTGCCTAGCTTGCTCTTGAAACATGGTTCTCAACTCCACGCCTATCTCATAGGCTTCCAAATGTTCCAAACTTTGTTGGAGTTTGAGCACATAGCAGCAAGCATGAGACAACTTACATCTCTAGAATCATTACGATGTTTCTTGTAATTGTCTCTTTCTACCCTAGGGGCAGTAGGCGGTGGTTCAGCAGGGAGAGGCCCATCGAGAATGTACAACTTATCTTCTTGCCTAAGAACGATTCTTATGCTACGGATCCAATCCATAAAGTTAGTACCATTCTCTTCGAGCTTATCCTCTCAAGGATCGATCGCAACGACATTGATTGAGTGTTATTAGTCATTATCTACAAATATGCAAAATTTCCAAATTTAATAAGTACCGTTTTTCATTAAAGAGATAAATGATGTATTTTTCAAACAAAATACTCCCACTAAATTATATAACCTTCATATACATCCAATGTATAATATAATTCAAATGGGTTAAGATCCAACTTTAATTTAATTTCAAGTCCGCTAAGGCGGATTACACAAAATCAAATTAATTAGGTAGACAACTCTTGTCAATCATATCTCATATGACTCTTAGTTCCTTTTATTAGATTCTTTAAGAAATCCAATTTCAAAAAGCATGTTAAACCTCATCTTTGCCTAGGCCCAAAACTGTTTTGACGCCCAATTAAGTCTAACCATTTTAAACGCATAGTTAATGTGTCCGCTAGGGCGTGCCCACACTATCTATCTTGCTCATACATAAACAAATTTAATGCATCTCGCTAGGGCGAATCTACATTAAAATCACTCATGTAATAACAAGTGTTTTAATCATGGCATGGCAATAAAAGACTTAAAACTTTCCTTGAAGGTTCATCACATATAGCATATAACACATTTATGAGCACATAATATAAACATGTTACACATCAAGTTTAGCCACTAAATTAATCTCCATTAATTTAAGCATGGTATTTATGTGTCATTGGTTTCTCAATAATTATGAGGATGAGACTATTTCAACTTTGGTCATTATCTCCAAATCAAGACAACAAGAAGTGCGGTCGAACTAAGCCATTAGGCAACCACAATCCCGCACTAATTCAAGAAACCAAGAAAGTAGTCCATGTGGCCGAAACTAAGCAATAGATGGTCTCGATGAACGTAGGCCAATTGCATTCACAATTCCACATGGATCTCCAATCATTGAATCAAGAACTTTGTTTCTCAATTTTAGCAATTATGCTCTTCATAATTCTAACTTCGTTTATCTTTGAAACTTTGATTGCGATCAAGTTTGGGAAACACAATCTCGATGAACGCAGATTAGCCATCCAAACCTTGAACCAATCTCAGAATCATAAGACTAAAACAAATAGGAAAATCAAACCCCAAGATCCTCACATAAACCAACTACCCAAACCCATTCCAGATCAGCAAGTCTGGACTGGTTCTGTTACTGGTTTTGTTGGACCTCTCGAAAATTCCAAATTCTGATTTCAACCAAAAATCAGACAATCTGATCCTTATGTGCGGCCGCCCAAAACTCACTGTGCGGTCGCCCAAACATGTGCGGCCGCCCAAGTGATTTTGTGCGGTCGCCCAAACTGATCAGAATGTACAGAATTTTGAAGTTCGAAAATTTTGTCTCAAAATCGTTTTTCTCCGATTATTAAAACTTTGATCCAATCAAAATTAATAATCAACAATTCTGAATCCACCATAATTTATTTATTGCGATTGAATCGTGCGATTAAAGTTGTCAAAACGATAAACCACATAAAATCACAAAGCACATAAACAACATATTTCCAATATTCAAATCATGCAAGGCACATAAACAATTTATATACACATAACATGATCCAAGTATTGAATTAATCAACATGAACGTGGCTCTGATACCACTGTTGGGTTTCGATCAAACATGCGCAGCGGAATTTAGCATTTAAAATTTTGAAACCCAAAGCCATGGATCCGTTCATATGATTAAATCAAATACAACATAAGAATAAAGGAATAAACTAGCCCTTGATGGCTATCAAATTCTCTTGGTCTTTGGTGGAGGTTTGAAGATTTGATCACGATCACAAAGGTTGAACACGAACTTTGAAGATGATGATTTTCACCCTCTAGCGGTATCCACACTTCGAACGAATATCAAAGGAGATTCTTTGATCTTGGTTGCTAGACCAAATTGTGAAAACACTTTTTCACAATCAAAAGAACTATATGGAATTTATTTTGTGTATTATTTTGTTCTTCAACCAAGAATGTCTTAGAACAAAATAAACCTCTCTCAAACTCTTTGAGACTCACAAAATCATTGGCCTTGAGTGCTGGCCGAATTTGGTCTTTTATACACAAGTATGACCTATTCCAAATAGGAAACTTGTGTCAAAATCCTTCCAAAATTCGTTTCCAAATCAAATTAGGAATCTGCCACCCGACAGCACTGTGCGGCCGCCCAAAATCACTGTGCGGTCGTACAACTATCTGAAGCAAAACTGGTACAAAACTGTCCTAAGTGTGCGGCCGCCCAGTCAATACTGTGCGGTCGCCACTCTTCAGAATGTCCAGAATTTCCAAAATTCCAATATAGTCCCTTTTAAGGATTCGTTCTATTGTGTGTGACCCTCTAGGATTATACTAAGTTGGCAATGGGCTCAAACATGATCCCATAAGATATGATTAGGTTCTAGCAAACCGTCATACCTACCCAAATAGTATAACTAGATACAAGTTCACATTCCTTTAGAATATGTCATAATCCCTTTGTCCACGATGTCATTGAACACAAGTCATGGTCAATAAGTCAACTTGTTTTGTTCAATACTTTCTCGATTCCGAATATGTTGATAATCCAAATGACATTGATCCAATCAATTCATTTGAGTCCGGCCGACATTTCATCAACATCATTCCTACGAGAGGCCCAAGCTTGACATCTCTCCGAGGAGGGACAAATTCATTTAGCTTATTATTCTTCCCTACGTGAATCCGATTATGCCAATCATACCCTTTATAACTACTCGGTTAAAAGTAGCGTTTGAATATGTCAAACATAATGTTTATCAAGTGGAAGACTATAATAACTTCATGTCTAAGGATTCAAATGACATAACTAATATGAGATATATGTATGACATAGACCATGACATAAATCTCATAAAGCGAGTCATGTCCAGTACCTTGTTCCAAAACAAGTACCCATAAATCTAACATGATCATCCCATGATCATTTAGCCTTTATACTAGTGCTTAACAAGTACTAGGGACGGGGATTATTATAAGTAATCATGAACAACAATAATAATCAAAACATCTCTTTATTGATATGAAAAATAAATGATAACAATTACAACGTTTATTAAACGTGCCTAGGCACCACTACCAACAGTGAGATATAAGTTCCGTAATTTTAGAGATGATGTGACTGGACGGCTTAGTGTATGGGAGGGTGCGGTGGAATAAATATATGCGAGGCACGACAAACAATGTATGTTGATGATGAAACAAGTAGATCGTTCGCAAGAGCAGTTGCCGAGAAAGTGGCACATTATGTTAATGCTACTCCTCAACTACAAAGTAAGAGCGGTTCCAAGTTCAAGCAATTCCGGACGGACACAGGGTCTGGCAGCGGTGACAGAATTAACTGAGCGTGCAAAGAGATTGAAGTTTGCTAAAAAAATTATTGATGTTGAATCCGAAAACTATAAGTATGTGGCCAAATTGGGCTTGAAGTGGAACAAACTACTCTTTTCAGCTAATGGCAACAGGAGAAGCTTATTCGTATAGTAGAACCAACGATTTTCCGCAAGATGTTATTTTTACCAGAGTGGTTATTTCTAAAATCCAACCCTGATGAACCTACTAGCGGATAAGGATAACTTTTAGAATTCATAATTTAGTGAAGAGGCAGAATCGCTCCTTAAGTCATATGTGATAGTTATGTGTTTATAAATATGTATCCACAGTTTTATAGGTGCTTATTTACGGTCTTTATATATCCATCCATCCATCTATCTATCCATCCATCTGCTTGCTCTATCAGAAAAAAATCTTCAAATTTTTCTTTCATTTGGTTATGTATACTTGACATTTAATGGAAATTCAGATATAATAGGGCACTCCCAAACTTAACAACTGTGGCACTTACTAGTAAAATTCAAACAATATCTTTGTCCCCATAACACTCAATGCAAAAAAAACTAATGTTCCAACCACCTTCTTCTCTGATCTAAAACAAACACTGTTTTTAGGAACTATACAAACCATATCCTGAAGAAAAGCCACATCCATACCACAATTGCGCAAAATATACCACACACATACTGCGATCACGCCAAAAACATTCTACCATTCTGATTCCGCACCATCAATTATGTCTGCTGGAGCTGACTACCGACCTGCAAAGATATAAGAAAGTGGGAGGGAGACGTAACACAAACTCACATGACTATCTTATCCCAAGAAGCCTACAGCAATCCACATTATATATATATATATATTATAACATACCTGGTTGCATCACAAGTCCTAAAAATCGATCACCATCCAAATCACTTGCTTGCGTTATCAAGAGAGGTCCCTTCGGTTGCAACTGGGCAAAGGACCCGGTACTGTCTGAAATGGTATATGGCGGGTATCGACTTTGATGATTGGTACATGTTGCTCCAACATTTTGGTCCAGGTTTTCATACGATACTACATATACATCATCAGTTTCAATCATTGGAGTCGTTTCAACCTGGAAAGAATTGCAAAGAATTAAAGGGGGAAAATTTATTGAAACTGCTATTTGTACACTTGAAATACAATAGTTTTCGTTTTACCTGTGTGACTGGCTAACTAAAGGCTGAGACTCTTCTTCATATCGGTATAATCCTCGTCAGGCTCGTTTAATTCAGCTTCCACATCAAACCGGCTAGGGAGACTTTCTTTTCTGGCGATTCCTTTTGTTACGTTTGAGATGTAAAATGTCTAACCATCCCAGTGGCCTTTATCGCCCTTCTTTACCGGAGACTTTTGTTTCCACTGCTTCCTTGCAAAACCTCTCACGACATTGGCGTTCTCTGGATCAACAGGAGACGATGTGCTGGAAGGCCCACCTCTTGAGGGTCAGCGTTATTGTGGAGACATATGTTAGAAACTCGTTGCGAAAGATCCTTAAGGGTTTCAACAACAATTGTGTGGCTTATTCACATTCAGAAGCCCTAGACGCAATCAATACAAAGTTGGGTACCATGGAATGGTAGCGTGGGAAATCCTACGATCTAGTTCCACATCAATAGTCAGCCGGTGAAGTCAAGAGAGCACCGTGATGTCTGCCAACTTTTCTCCATCTCTTAAGGATGTATTGATCCAGGATATTTTTTATGTTCATGGTATCAAGCACCTTGAGAGAGTGACATCATAAGTACCACACATTACATACTTCGCGCAGCTACATGTCACCGACATAGTGGCGTTACAAGCAACCACTCAAACACATTACGGTCTTCCTTATACACCCAAACCCGATACAAGCTACCACCTTCATTTTCTTCTGGACCTGAAATAACAAGCCCGCCTATTTCTTCGTACTCCATTTTGAACCTTTCATAATTGGTAGGGTGTATACTTGTGCAGCGTGGAGTAGCATTGGTTGTAACTTCAACCTTTCGGGGAAGCATTTTTGTCGGGAGTTGTACTCCATACCTGCTCATCCAATCTCTTCTTTCGAACAACACGCCCGAAACGATTAAAGAACTCAATCATGTCTATGTCACTTTTCAGCCACTGTTTAAGGCAGGCATTGATCCCCTCGCTAAGTTGGGTCGAGGTCATACCTAGTGTCAGTACCTCCCTTAAATAAGCATCCG
>JAOWBW010000974.1:216197-380011 GCA_026119855.1 Campanula takesimana | reverse complement strand
TTCCAAATAGGGAACCATACCAATTAATCACCATAAAAGATGCAAACGATTACTCAAGAAGAGTTCAACAACAATAGCACAAGGAGTTTCTCATAAAAGAGTCCCAACAACATTGACCATTAAAACATAATGATTCCAAGATAAGGCACGTACCAAATACATCCTAAAATATGATACCCACAAGTTAATCATAAAGAGCACAACCCAAACGGTCGCTCACCAATGGCACAATGACTATTACCAAAATGATCATAAACATTTACTCAAAAGATATACTAGGACTATGAACTCAACCATCTCATCACACCTGGAATTCCAGATAAGAATCCGAATGAATACATCTTAAGGTTAATCAAACGTAGGTACCCAATTGCCAATTCACGCTTTATCTCCGTTCATAACGAACCCATTCTAACACCCCAAAACGAATCCGAAAGGTTACACTACTAGAACATGATCACGACAGGACTAAACCCTACACCTTGGTGTTCAATAACAACCCTCTAGGTACTATAGGACATCGCCTAAAACCTAGACCAAGTCTTACTCGAAATTCAATTCGGTTGGAACAAACACGAACACATCATAAGATGCCCAAACAATACTGATCAAATTACATAACTCTATGGTTCAACAAAGGAACCAATTTTAATTACTAAAGTGTTCCACGCGTGTATCTTAAGTTAATTAGAAGAAGGAAAACCTAAACTAGGGTAAGCCATTAGTCTTAAACCAAGCAAAAGGTCAAAATCCCAAGCATGCGGGCGGGTGAGGGCGCGAGCAGGGGGCAGGCGCGCGCTTGTTTCAACAGAAGTTTGATCGCTGGGAAAAAGGGGTGCAGGCGGGCGCCTGGGCAAGGGCAGGCGGGCGCCTGGTCTACGCATTGGCCAAGAACAGAGCTGGGTAATGCCATTTTCGACCAAACCACAATCCATCATTCAAGTATCAAAATCAAAGCTTCCCAATACATTTCTAAAGCTCCTAAACAACACCCAACCTAAAGGGAACCTAAATAACACCCTGTAATCACCCAAACCAACACCAAATCCCCACATTCAAGATTTCACCATTGTTTACCCAAAAACTCAAATAAATTCAAAATAAATTCTATACTCAACCAAACTTCAAATATAAAACATCATCAGCATTATATAAACATGATATGAACATTTTAGCATAAAAATGGGGGGAAAGTAACTTACTTGAATTTTCTCAAAGTGTGTTGGAACTCGAAATTTCTTGGCTTCCTACGATCCTATCGACGATCTAAACAAGATTCATGTTTTAAGAAATGAGAAATAATGAGAGGAAGAGAAATAAAATGAAGAGAGAAGTGAGAGGAAGAAACTTACCCAATGGATAGAGAGAGAGAGGAGAGATTGCTGGGAGAGAGGGGGAAAAGTGAGGTGAGGGTGAAAGAGAGGGAGGGTGAGGGGAAAAGAGGGGAGTAAGTAGGATGATTAGAGAATTACACATAGACCCCCTCCCCTACACACTAACACAATACTTACACTCCCTACTAACCATAAAGACCAACAATACTACACTAACCCAAATAAAATGCTAGGCATAAATTATTATAAAACATACAAAGCACACATAATTCATTAATTAAATAATAATTTAAATGAATAAATGAGCATATAAATAAATGACAATTATTTATTACTAATAAAATAGAGCCTAGTTTTTCGGGTGGTGACATAAAGCGCGCGCGTCCGACCCTTCTACCAGAATCGCCCGCCTCTCATCTCGTCCTTCAATTCCATGTTTTCTGTGCTAACAATGTCCTGCAGGGGGAAAAGTTCTATAATTTAGGGTCAAGGCAATCCCTTGAACCCACTGATTTTGCAGGTACTGCCCAGAAGCGGGCGCCTTGCCCTCTAGTGCCTAAGGCGCGCGCCTCCCATCCTCAAAGCCCAAAGGGGCGAGTCTGGGAAATTTTTCAGAACAGAAAAAAAACAGTGACTAGAATGGACAGTCTTGACAGTGTGTGGGCACCGGGCCTGCACATAATTGCTTTTTATTTCTGTTTCATTTTATCGGTCACACGGGTGTGATTCGAAAGTTGTTTTTTTTTATTTCCTTGAGAAAAAAAAATATTTTTGTCACTTGTTAGAACCTCACACTACGCGCACAATTCTTATCAACTGCTCACTATCGAGTCGCACAATTCCAACCCCAAACCCGTCGAGGCCCGTCCTAGGAAGTTTCAAGCTCCACCCGAACTTGACTCTTCCGAAGCGGTAAACCTCAGCCCATGGCCGTAGTTCAAACGACTACATGCCGGGGTGACCTTTAAACCTCTCTTTAGCTGAGCACAAAACCACACAATTTTAGATAGGGTCTAACACCGTGACTCAAGTCGGTTTCCATGTGCCGAGATTTCCCTAAACTAATGTTCTTCAAATCATACATGCCACTCGTTGTTTTGGACGAAATAAAACTCCGTCCCCAAGTGGTTATTATGGACGAAAAAAAAATCCGTCCCGCATGTATGATTTACTACATTAATTTAGTTAATCCCGACACTGTAGGATTCACAAGCGTGGTGGAATCCGATGAGTATATGGGACCGCGAGAAGGTCTATATACTAGTGTGACGATTCCACTATTTTTCTAGAAACCCCAAAAAGGACCACGTCCTTCCGACTTTGGTAAATAAATAAAAAAAGAGTCATTTTGTTATGTGATTGAGTCTTTTTCTTTTGTTTGTGGGTAATTATTTTACTCAAAATATGTTTGTGGGGCCAACCTAAGATCGACCGTGTTCTCTCAATAGGTCCAATGGCTTCAAACGGCAACAACAACAAGGGTGAGAACATCTCCGTGTCCAACGAAAGGCTCTTCAACATAATAAGAGCCATGGGGGAACAAATGGATAGACTTGTCGAGGATGCCCACCGCAAGGACGATTTGTGGCAAGACCGTCTTGATCTCGAGAGAAAAATTCACGAGGAGAAGTGTACGAACTTAAGGCTCGTTTGCAAGAGCTCACCGACAACAAGGCAAAGGTCCACGATAAAGCATTCTCAAGTGGCTCATCCATCAAAAGTCACAAAGGTGCCACCAACGACCGTATCTATACCCCTCTCAATGGCATGACTGTCACCAAGGCCTATGAAAATCTCAAAGCAAAGGGACAAATTTCTCCTCTCCAAGGGTACAAGCAACCACAACCATTGCGTCGCAACCATGCCCACCACAAGTGGTGTGACTATCACCTATGCAGCGGTCACCTCACCGAGGATTGCTTCTCCCTCAACGACATCATCCAAGATTCGATTGACAATGGTGAGTTTACCGTGGTTGAAGAACAACAGTTAGAGAGTGAGAACATGCAAGAACTCATCACGGAAGGGGCTCAGATTTGAATTAGGGTCTCAACAAGAGATCATGCCGCAAGGAAGGCTACAACGACAATGGGACTACAGCAACAATCTCCGTTTCTCTTTATCTACCTAGTAATAGGAATAAAAAAAAAAAAAGAGTCAAAGTCGTCTTTAGTGTGCATTAATGTTTTCTCTCGTCCCATGTTCAATGTCGAGTCTTATTATCAAATAAAAGTCGTTCTTGTCCTCATACACTCCTCCAACTTGTTCAATTTAATTCTTGGCAAAATGATGAAAAAATGTCTAAACACGTTTTAGAACGAAGGCCATCGCTTGAACGCCTAGGGCTAAACATCGACGACGGCATCAACAACGAAGACATCAACAATGATGAAATCAAGACAAAGAAAGGTGGAGCAACAATCATGAAGCAAAGTTTTCAAAAGGGGATAAAAAAAAAAAAAAAAACTCGCTAGGTTGAAATCGTCAAATCAACCTAGGCAAAAGTTAGAGCGCAAAAAAAAAAAAAAATAAAAAAAATCCCCCTTTATTCAAAGAAGTTCACAACAACAACATCATTCCATCAAACGAAGCAACATCGACAACAATCATGACGAAGCAACAATTCATCACGGCAAATGGAGGATCCACAAGAACTACGGTGACCTGAGCCTCTTCACTGGAGGAACGTAGGCAACCTTCGGGTCCGGTCTCATGCAAGAAAGAAGATATGTTTAGCCCTAGCGCGTTATGGTGATCGGCCTTCCTCTCGAACTTGTCATGACATCTTTGTAGGATTCATTTGCCAATGAATTACTCACCTCAAGATTGAACAACTTTCCTAGATTTGGAATCACTTTCCGTTCCTTGTTGAGTCTAGGGGTTTCTCTTCTTTCTGCATACTCCCAATTTCTTGCAATCAAATTGGGGCTTTCTTTCTCTTCTCTCTTAATGACTTACTTACCTTCGTGAGTCATTCAAAAAAATATGCAGTCAATACTAGGGACACTTCCCTAGTCGAGTCAATATCACTCATCTTTAGTGACAAGAGGTCTTCACCGAAAAATCACATGTCTTATCTCCTCAGCTAAAGTCAATGCACACTTCCTCATTAATCGAGTAAAAAAAAAAAGAAGACGCAAAAGAGATGCCCGCTAGATTGAAAACCCGAAAGGGCGATCTAGGCAAAAAACAGGGTGCGTCATAAAAAAAAAATGAGAGAGTGAGAGAGAGAAGGGAAAGAGAAATGGAGATCTCCGGCCTCTAAGGAAGACAACTGCACAAGCTCTACATTGGATCTCCTCAACAAATCAATTCCCCACCGAGTCAACTTTGGGATTGCAAAAGGCTCGACAAGATATGGCACCATCAAAGGTTGTCTTGGGTTATCGGCATCATTCTCCAGCAGTGTGCATTTTTTGGTTCATGAAAAGAAGGCTCGTGGTAACCAACACCCATCTGAGAACGAGTCCATCATAAAAGGGCACGAGGTTGCACAAATAATCCCTAGCTAGTCAATTGGCTTGGGCAACAAATAGAAACAACATGTGTCTCAGTTTTCAAAGCTTCTTCAAGTATGTGCTTCTAAAGTACGCCGAAAGGCTCCCGAGAAATGGAGTAGCTCTTGCCATGCCCTCTCATGTTTTGTTCCCTCGCACGAGGATGAGTCACTCTTGCTTTGCTCAACAATGGTGACGCCCTAGGGGCTATGTGCCTCAAGAACAAGGGATTCTTTTGCTTCATTTGACAATCAATAAGCCTTAGGGACTATGCTCGAGAAAGATGTGTGAGAATATCCGCAAAGTCTCTCAAAAGGATGTCAAAAATCCCTCTTGTCATGTGTGCCCGTACTCGTTCCCCCGATCAAGGATGGACCTTTCTCGCAATCAATGATGGCACTCTAGGAGCTACGATCAAGTTTTAAAGGCTCCTCGGCAAGAAGAAATTCACTTCAGTGTCCCCAGCCGAATCATGTGCAACTTGGAAGCTTCCTCAATTCGGCACAAAGTCTCAAGGGCTTCGCAATCTACAATCTTTTGGGCACGGCAATTACAGTGATACAAGCAAGGAAATATTGGGGCTTCGCGACCGACAGTCTTTTGGGCAGTGGTACCCGAGCAATGCAATTTGGGAGTAGTCTTATGGCTCCATGAAAGGGATCAAACTTCAATGGTCCCCTCAACACTTCCAGTCAAGGGCCTCTTGGTTTTTATGAAGGCTCCGATGATATGAATGAATTTGATGATTCTTGTTAGAACTCACAGCGAGATTCTGAAGGAAGTCTTAGAGAAAGGAAAAAGATTCAATATGCTAGACTCACCCGGCTGAGTTATAGCGGGCAATGCCAATATGTTAACTCTAGAGACAGAGTTACGGCCAATCCCAATGTTTCTGCAATACAGCACCCCCTTCTCCAAGATCAAAAGCACAAGCTGCATCCGAAGATCCGCCGTCGGTTCAACTCAGAAGACTCGAGCAAACATACCGTTCGAAACTTTATCACACCAAGACCTTATCATCTGCAAACAACATCACCATCTCCCACGAGACGTCTCCCGAATACCATACTACATTTGGGTATCAAACAAAAAAAGGGCCATCCATCTACAAGTAAGAGAAAGAAGGAGATCGCCTTCAAGAGTCCTACCCGATGTGGCATCCTCTCTCAATACAAAGCTAAGCCGATTTGGGGCTTCACATCGAAAGGTCTTCACATCCCGCCATCTACAAACTTGATAAGCCCATGACATTTGGAGCTTAGCAATCTCTCAAAGCTTGGTATCAATGATCTTCTCTTGGGGCTTGCCCACATCGACAACAAAAGACAGTTTATTTGAATGGGCTAAGAGTTGATTCATCTTGGGGCTTCATAAGCCACTCAAAGTTCAGCATTCGAGGGGATTTACAGTCAGCAACCCCTTGGCATCTCGGCATTGAAAGTCTTTTGAAACCCCATAATTGACACATATCTTGGGCTAGACATCAATTTCGTTGGACACCACGCAACGACGACAGAATTCAAAGCGAGGCAATCCGGACTTCGATCGAACATGACTTGATCTTGGGTTGGCTTTACAAACACACAATGGTTAAAATGGTTCACCCACGAACTAAAAAAAAAAAAAAAAAAAAAAAATCTTTTTCTCACATGTGTGCATATTCTTTCCCTTCTAATCTAAAAAAAAAAAAAAAAAAGATTTTTCTTTTTCTTTTTCTCCTTCTATGTGCAAAAGTATGTGTTTTACTTCGCTTTGCTCCTAGCTTCTCCTCCAGCATTCTCCATCATCCTTGAACTACGCTGGTCTGATTCCTTTCAAGGGATACGTAGGCAGCCTTTTGGCACGACCAACCCATCATCCAGAATACCATCTCACCGACACTCCATCAAAGGCAAAAACATTCATCATCACAACATCATCATTCTCCATCCAAAGCATGGACATTCTTCATCAAAAGCATCAACATCCTTCAGCAATCCATCCCCAATCAAGCGGCAATGGTAAGTGAAGGTATGAACATCATCCTCTCAAGCAATCTCCGCTTTCAAAAATCACTTCACACACAAAATCACTTTACTTCTCCCTCATGCAAAAGTGCTTCAAAATCACATCACACCACGAGCACGATTTCCCTCAATCTTCACACTTCATACATTCTCTTGCACAAACACATATACCTGCCAAGCACACACATAGCAGGTACCACCACGAAGTCAACAGCATCCGCTACTCAAAGCACTTCATCCCCAGCAGAAAATGGTCCACAGTCAACATGCCCGCATCCCCACAATAAAGTCAACAACAGCTGTAACAGCAATTTGGTCCACGGTGATCTCGCATTCCAGCAAACGGATCCCGCAATCAGCAAACGGATCCCGCACTAGCAAACGGATCTCGCATTCCAGCAAACGGATCCCGCACCAGCAAACGGATCCCGCACCAGCAAACGGATCCCGCAATCAGCAAACGGATCTCGCATTCCAGTAAACGGATCCCGCACCAGCAAATGGATCCCGCAATCAGCAAACGGATCCCGCAATCAGCAAACTGATCCCGCACCAGCAAACGGATCCCGCTCCAGCAAACGGATCCCGCACCAGCAAACGGATCCCGCACCAGCAAACGGATCCCGTACCAGCAAACGGACCCCGCATTAGCAAACGGATCCCGCTTCAGTAAGATGATCCCGCCATATCCTTTCTATATCAATAAAGCCGCTCACACAGGGAGCGCACCCCATCTTTCACAATTTCAAAATTCCCCTCTTTCTTTAATTGCGGCCGTGGTGGGCCGCCTCAAGCCACCACACTTTTTAAAATTTTGTGGCCGTGGGGGCCGCCTCAAGCCACCACACCTTTTTAAAATTTTGTGGCCATTGTGGCCGCCTCAAGCCACCACACCTTTTTAAATTTTGTGGCCGTGGTGGGCCGCCTCAAGCCACCACACCTTTTTAAAATTTTGTGGCCGTGGTGGGCCGCCTCAAGCCACCACACCTTTTTAAATTTTGTGGCCGTGGTGGGCCGCCTCAAGCCACCACACCTTTTTTTAAAATTTTGTGGCCGTGGTGGGCCGCCTCAAGCCACCACACCCTTTCCATCCGCGAAAGCCGCTCACACAGGGAGCGTACTATCCTTTGTAATTTCAAATTCCTTCTTTATCGAGTCTTTGTTTTCTCTTGTCGATGTCCTCAGCGGTTGTCTTTCGTCGACGCGTTTTGCTTCGCAATCCACGTCGCCGAGGGCTCTGTAGACACCCCGCCTTGGACCTCTCACCCCGATTGCATACATAGTATTTTTATTTAACTTGTTTTTGTTAATTTCTGTTACTTCCGTTAAGTTTCCTAACCGATTCTGTTAGTTTTGGACTAAACTGCATAACAGAGTTAACTTTTAGAGTCATTCTGTCATTCTGTTATTCTCACCCGCGGGCGCCTCCCGTAACAGTCATGGGCGCTGCGCGGTTTGGTCCAATAGGCCGGACCCGCGCGCTTCCCACTTTGGCAGTAACGGATAGCACCATTTTTCCCTCCCTTTTTTTTTTAGAAAATCTCTTCTTGATCACAAACACCTTCTTTTTACATCCACATTCATTCCCTCTTATTTTATAACTCCCAAATCCTTTATTCTAGCCATTCTTCATAAAAAAAAAATATTCTTTTTTATTATTATTTGATTTTCTCTTTATTATTTATTTATTATTTTATTTATCTTATTTGTGATTGGTCAATTCCATCTCACATGGATTGACCAATTTCCCTCCAAACTTTCCCTCCTATTTTTTACCTATAAAAGCCATCTTCTTCTACCTTAGAAAAGCACCTTGAACACTTTCTCTTTACAAAAACTCTACACAAATTCTCCCAACAAGAGTTTTAACAACAAAACTCTACACAAAGTTCTACACAACTATTTCTCTACAACAACACCACTTTCAAGTCAAGGTTTCAAGTTCTCTTTTCTAAAGGTACAACTTTTCTCTTTATCTTTTATTTATGTCTTACTAGTATGCAATCTCCATAAAAGGAATACAACCAAAAGGCCACTTCACTATTGAAGTTTGGTCAAGGTTACATTCCAACATTCCAAACACTAATTAAATTCCATTTCATTTCTTATGTAATTGTTTAGCATATTCAACATGTAATCTTTTAGCATAAATTAATTAATAAAATCATTCTTTTTATTTCCCCTTTTCTTCTCATCTTAATTGTTAGGACATTTTAATATCAATAGAAGGACTTTTTAGCATTAGAACACCAAAAGTAGCAAGACCCGCGTAAGCGGGGCGGAGTGGGTGTTTAAGTACTTCCCACTCCGTCACCTAACCCCCGAACCCATGTTTTCCCGAATCTCTGGTTTTGCATATAAAATTGGCTTTCTTTAGGTTTTTCTTATATTCCTCTAAAACATAGGTGGCGACTCTTAAAATCAAGTAGACATCCTAGGTAATTCACGCGCTCTAGCCAAGTCGTGGTTCCCCGGGGTATCTACAAGTTCGTGCTTTATTTTTCCTTGCTCCTAGCATTTCTACCCTAGCATTCTCCATCATCCTTGAACTACGCTGGTCTGATTCTCTTAAAGGGATACGTAGGCAGCCTTTTGGCACGACCAACCCATCATCCGGAATACTGTCCCACCGACACTCCATAAAAAAATGAATTCATCATCAAAGGCAGCGACACTCTCTGCCAAAGCATCACAAATCCATCCAACGACAATGGTAAGTGAAGGTATGGACATCATTCATCTCTCTCAAGCAAATCTCTGCTTTCAAAAATCACACCGCACACAAAGTCACTTTCTCCATTCTTACAAAAACTCTCTCTCATGCAACACTGCTTCCAAATCACATTGCACCACGAGCACTATTCCTCTCTTCATTTCACACTTCATGCATCTTCTTTCATAAACACATATACCTGCCAAACACACACATAGCAGGTACCACCACGAAGTCAACAGCATCTGCAACTCAAGGCACTTCATCCCCAGCAGAAAGTGATCCGCCGTCAACTACGCCTGCATCCCACAGAGTCAAACAATTACAGTTCAATGACAACAACTCGGTCCATGGTGAGCCGCAAAATCACCACCTCTCCATCAAGCAACACAACAATATCACATATAGGCAGACGGAGCCTTGAATCCCGCCATCAGCGAACGGATCCCGCAATCAGCAAACGGATCCCGTATTCAGCAAACAGATCCGCATCAGCAAACGGATCCCGCATCAGCAAACGGATCCCACAATGAGCAAACGGATCCCGCATCAGCAAACGGATCCCGCATTCAGAAAACGGATCCCGCCTCAGCAAACGGATCCCACATTCAGCAAACGGATCCCGCTTCAGCAAACGGATCCCGCATTCAGCAAACGGATCCCGCTTCAGAAAACGGATCCCGCTTCAGCAAATGGATCCCGCATTCAGCAAACGGATCCCGCATTCAGCAAACGGATCCCGCATTCAGCAAACGGATCCTGCTTCAGCAAACGGATCCCGCTTCAACAAACGGATCCCGCTATATCCTTTCTATATCAATTAAGCCGCTCACACAGGGAGCGCCCTGTTGGGTTTCCAAGTAACATGCGCAGCGGAATATAGCAATTAAAATTTTAAGAAACCCAAAGCCATGGATCCGTTCATATGATTAAATCAAATACAACATGATGAATAAAGGAAAAAACTAACCCTTGATGGCTATCAAATTTTCTCTTGGTCTTTGGTGGAGATTTGAAGACTTGATCACGATCACAAAGCTTGAACACGAACTTTGAAGATGATGATTTTCACCCTCTAGCGGTATCCACACTTCGAACGAATATCAAAGGAGCTTCTTTGATCTTGGTTGCTAGACCAATATTATGAAACACACTTTCACAATTTAATAAAGAACTATATGGAATTTATTTGTGAATTATTTTGTTCCTCAATCAAGGATATCTTAGAAAAAATAAAATCTCTCTCAAACTCTTTGAGACTCACAAAAGCACTAGTCAATATGGTCTGGCCGAATTGGGGTTTTTTTATACACAATTAAGACCTATTCTAAATAGGTAACTTGTGTCAAAAACCATTCCTAATCGAATTAGGAAATTTCCAATCGGCATACCGGGCGCCCGCCTGATCCTACCCAGGCGCCCGCTTGTTTGGACAGAAAGTCCAATTCCTTTCCGGCTTGTTCAGGCGCCCGCCTGGTGCAACCCAAGCGCCCGCTTGGTTGACCAGGAGGCCCAGAACTTTCCAGAAATTCCTTGGAGGTCCTCCGACCCTAAATACCAATATAGTCCTCTTATTTAAGATTCGTTCTATTGTGTGTGACCCTCTAGGATTATACTAAGTTGGCAATGGGCTCAAACATGATCCCATAAGATATGATTAGGTTCTAGCAAACCGTCATACCTACCCAAATAGTATAACTAGATACAAGTTCGCATTCCTTTAGAATATGTCATAATCCCTTTGTCCACGATGTCATTGAACACAAGTCATGGTCAAACAGTCAACTTGTTTTGTTCAATACTTTCTCGATTCCGAATATGTTGATAATTCAAATGCTATTGATTCAATCAATCCATTTGAGTCCAGCCGAACATTTCATCAACATCATTCCTTCGAGGGGCCCAAGCTTGACATCTCTCCGTGGAGGGACAAATCCATTTAGCTTATTATTCTTCCCAACGGGAATCCGATTATGCCAATCATACCCTTTATAACTACCGTGTTAAGGTAGCGTTTGAATATGTCAAACACAATGTTCATCAAGTGGAAGACTATAATAACTTCATGTCTAAGGATTCAAATGACATAACTAATACTCCCTCCGTCCCGCCGAAAATTGCAAAAAAAAATCATGGCACAAGAATTAAGGGAAAAGTGAAAAAGGTGATGTGTTGTGAGTGTTGATAGTTGAGTGGGAGAGAGAAAGTGGGGTAGAGAATAGTTAGTGGGTTAGTGGATATGAGTATGAGAAGTGGGACCCACTAATTAAAAAGTATTAAAAACTTTCCATTTATGGAATGTGCAATTTCTATGGGACGCCCATTTTGGTAAGTTTTGCAATTTTCGGTGGGACGGAGGGAGTATGAGATATATGTACGACATAGACCATGACATAAATCTCATACAGCGGGTCATGTCCAGTACCTTGTTCCAAAGAAGTACCCATAAATCTAACATGATCATCCCATGATCATTTAGCCTTTATACTAGTGCTTAACAAGTACTAGGGACAGAGATTATTATAAGTAAACATGAACAATAATAATAATCAAAACATCTCTTTATTGATATGAAATAAATGATAACAATTACAACGTTTATTAAACGTGCCTAGGGCACCACTACCAACAATCTCCCACTTGCCCTAGGCCCAATCTCCCATGTATCTAATACCCATGGACCTAACATGACCATCATGTTTAGCTTGTGGAAGTCCCTTTGTTAGCGGGTCCGCAACATTGTCATCAGTAGGTACTCTGCATATATTTACGTCTCCCCTATCAACGATCTCTCGAATGATATGAAAACGCCTAAGTATGTGTTTGGATTTCTGATGTGCTCTTGGTTCCTTTGCTTGAGCAATAGCACCATTATTGTCGCAATAAAGGTCTATTAGATTAGCAATACTAGGAACCACTTCAAGTTCAGTTATGAACTTTTTAATCCAAACAGCTTCCTTTGCAGCATCCGATACAGCAATATACTCAGCTTCTGTTGTAGAATCAGCGGTTGTACTTTGCTTGGAACTCTTCCAGCTTACAGCTCCACCATTTAACATAAACACAGATTCCGATTGCGATCGGCTATCATCTTTATCGGTTTGGAAGCTTGCATCCGTGTAAGCATTTACAACGAGATCATCTTCCATTCCTCCATAGACCAAAAACGAGTCTTTAGTTCTTCTCAAGTACTTAAGAATCGCTTTTACAGCTATCCAGTGATTTTCGCAGGGTCGGATTGGTATCTACTTGTCATGCTCAAAGCATAAGATACATCCGGCCTAGTACAAATCATGGCATACATGATGGACCCAATTGCCGAAGCATATGGAACATCATTCATTTTCTCACGCTCATCGTTTGTCTTAGGACATTGAGTCTTGCTTAGAGAAACTCCATGTAACACGGGCAAGGTGCCTCTCTTAGAATTTTCCATACGGAATCTTCTAATGACCTTGTCAATGTATGTACTTTGGATTAAACCAAGTAGCCTCCTTGATCTATCTCTATAGATCTTAATGCCAAGAATATATGCGGCTTCACCCATATCTTTCATTGCGAAGCACTTTCCTAACCAAGTCTTCACAGACTGAAGTGTAGGAATGTCGTTTCCAATGAGTAATATGTCATCCACGTATAAAATAAGGAATAGCACTATGCTCCCACTAATCTTCTTGTATACACAAGGCTCATCTTCGTTCTTGATGAAACCAAATTCTTTGACCGATTCATCAAAACGGAGATTCCAACTCCTAGAAGCTTGCTTCAATCCATAGATGGATCTCTGCAATTTGCATACCTTAGAATCTTGTTCAAAACCTTCTGGTTGTGTCATATACACATCCTCTTGGAGTTTTCCATTCAGGAAAGCGGTTTTGACGTCCATCTGCCATATCTCATAGTCATGATATGCGGCAATGGCAAGCAAAATTCTTATAGACTTGATCATTGCTACGGGTGAAAAGGTCTCATCATAGTCAATACCATGAACTTGCCTATAACCCTTCGCTACAAGCCTAGCTTTGTAAGTATGCACCTTCCCATCCATGTCAGTCTTCTTTTTGAAGACCCATTTGCATCTGTAGATACCTCGGGGGAACCACGGCTTGGCTAGAGCGGTGAATTATCCTAGGATGTCTAACTTGTTTTAGAGTGTTTAGAGTCGCCACCTATGTTTTTAAAGGAACATAAGAAAAACCTAGAAATAGCCTAATTTATGTACAAAACCAGAGATTCGGGAAAGAAGGGTTCGGGGGTTAGGTGACGGAGTGGGGAAGTACTTAAACACCCACTCCGCCCCGCTTACGCGGGTCTTGCTACTATTGGTGTTCTAATATTTACATGTCCTTCAATTAATTAAATAGAAATGTGCTAACAATTGTGATGAGAAGAAAAGGGGAAATAAAGGGGAAATAAAATAGAATTGTTTTATTTATTTAATGATAAAGATTACATGTGCCAAGTAATGTTAAAGAATTACATTAAGAGATGAAGAGAAATTAACATGGTGAATTAAAGTTGAGATTAAAATGTAGGGAGATAACCTTAACCAACTTTAATGTAGTAAAGTGGTCATTTGGTCATGTCCCAATTGATGGGGATTGCATACTAGTAAGACTAGAATAAAAGAGAATAAAAGAAGAAGACTTGTACCTTTAGAAAGAAGACTTCAAACTTGGACTTGAAAATGATGTTGTTGTGTAGAGATTTGTGTAGAGTTTTGTTGCGTAAAACTCTTGTTGGGAGAATTTGTGTAGGGAAAATGATATAGAATTTGTGTAGAGAGAAAGTTCCAAGTCTAAAAATGAGGTCCAAAAAGAAGTCCTAAAAGAAGTCCTAAAAGAAGTCCAAGGTCCCCCTCTAAGGTAGAAGATGATGGTTTTTATAGGTAAAAAAGAGAGGGAAAGGTTGGAGGGAAAAGATGATCATCCATGTGAAATGGAATTGACCAATCAAAAATAAGATAAATAAAATAATAAATAAAAGAAATAAAAGAAAATCAAATAAAATAAAAAGGAAATATTTTGTTTTAATGAAAAGGCTAGAAGTGTGGGATTGGGAGTTAATGAGAAAAGGGGGGGATGAATGTAGATGTAAAAAGATGGTTTTTTGTGATTAAGAAAAGATGTTTGTAAATAAGAAAAGGGAGGGAAATAAGGTGCAATCCGTTACTGCCAAAGTGGGAAGCGCGCGGGTCCGGCTTTTGGGCCGGGACGCGCGCGCGTCTCACTGGCAGTGCCGGAAGCGCCCGCGGGTGAAAATGACAGAATGACAGAATGACCCTAAAAGTTAACTCTGTTATGCAGTTTAGTCCAAAACTAACGGAATCAGTTAGGAACTTAACCGAAGTAACAGAAATCAACAAAATAAGTTAAATAAAAATACTTTGTATGCAATCGGGGTGAGAGGTCCAAGGCGGGGTGTCTACAGAGCCCCTCGGCGACGTGGATTGCGAGGCAAAACGCGTCGACGAAAGAAAGACAACCGCCGAGGACATCGACAAGAGAAAACAAAGACTCGATAAAGCAGGAATTTGAAATTACAAAGGATAGAAATGCGCTCCCTGTGTGAGCGGATTTTGTTGGAAGAGGGGTACGGTGATTTCAGTGGTTCACAATGGACCAAAATTGCTGTTCGGAGCCGCATTTGTTGTTTCTGCTGCTTGAAGCCGCACTTGCTTGTTTTCTGCTGTTTGAAGCCGCACTTGCTTGCTGTTTGAAGCCGCACTTGCTGTATGCTGTTTGAAGCCGCATTTGCTTGCTGTTTGAAGCCGCACTTGCTGTATGCTGTTTGAAGCCGCACTTGCTGTATGCTGTTTGAAGCCGCATTTGCTTGCTGTTTGAAGCCGCACTTGCTGTATGCTGTTTGAAGCCGCACTTGCTGTATGCTGTTTGAAGCCGCACTTGCTGTACGCTGTTTGAAGCCGCACTTGCTGTACGCTGTTTGAAGCCGCACTTGCTGTATGCTGTTTGAAGCCGCACTTGCTGTATGCTGTTTGAAGCAGCATTTGCTGTGGTACCTGTTATGTGTGTGTTTTGCAAATATACGTGCTTGTGTGAAGTGTGAAATTGTGCTTGTGGTGCGTTGTGATTTGAAAAGCAGAGATTGCTTGAGAGAGAGATTTTGCAAGAATGGAGAAATTGCTTTTGTGTGCGGTGTGATTTGAAGAAAGCGTGAATGATATTCATACCTTCACTTACCATGGCCGCTTGATTTGGGATGGATTTCTGATGTTGTGGCTTCGATGAAGAATGTTCATGCTTTGGATGTTGATGAGTTGCTTTTGCTTTTGATGTTGGGTTGGCGAGATGGTATTCTGGATGATGGGTTGGTCGTGCTAAAAGGCTGCCTACGTATCCCTTTAAGAGAATCAGACCAGCGTAGTTCAAGGATGATGGAGAACGCTGGAGGAGAGGCTAGGAGCAAAGCAAAGTAAAGCACATAATTTTGCACATAGAAGGAGAAAAAGAAAGAAAAAATCTTTTTTTTTTTTTTTTTTTTTAAGATTAGAAAGGAAAGAGTATGCACACATGTGAGGAAAAGAGTTTTTTTTTTTTTTTTTTTTTTTAAAGTTCGTGGGTGAACCATTTTAACCATTGTGTGCTTGTGGAGCCAACCCAAGATCAAGTCATGTTCAGTCGAAGTCCGGATTGCCTCGCTTGAATTCTGTTGTCGCTGGTGTGCCCAACGAAGATTGATGTCTAGCCCCAAGAGATTTGTCGATTATGGGGCTTCAAAAGGCTTTTGATGCCGAGATGAGGGGTTGCTGATTGTAAAGCCCTAGAATGCCTTTGATGCCGAATTTTGAGGGACTTGCATAGCTCCAAGATAAATCAGCTCTTGGCCCATTCGAGTAAATCGCCCTTTGTTGTTGTAGTGAGCAAGCCCCAAGAGGAGATCGTTGATGCCAAGCTTCGAGAGATTGCAAAGCCCCAAGTGTCGTGGGCTTGTAGATGGTGAGATGTGAAGACATTACCTCGCGATTGGCTCGGCATTGAGAGCGGGTGTACCGTTTGGTAGAATTCTTGATAGAGATCTCCTTCTTGCTCTTAATGGGAGATGAATGGCCTCATTGTGGTCGATACCCAAATGGCTGAGGGCTTATGTCAAAGGATGCAGTAATGTCTTGCGGTGCCGTCGAGGTCGCGGAGGATAAGGTCTTGGCGTGATAAAGTCTTAAATGAGTATGCTTGCTTGACTCTTCTTGAGTTGAACTAATGGCGGATCTTCGGATGCAACTAGTGCTGTGGCCCAACTTTATCTGAGCTGCACCTTGTGCTTTTGATCTTGGAGAAGGGGGTGCTGAATTGCAGAAACATTGGGATTGGCCGTGGCATTTCCCGCTATAAGCCTGTTTTGATTAGAGTTTAGCATATTGAATCTTTTTCCTTTTCTCTAAGACTTCCTTCAAAATCTCGCTGTGAGTTCTAACAAAAATCATCAACTTCATTCATAACATCGAAGTCTTCATTTAAAACCAAGAGGCCTTTGACTTGAAGTGTTGAGAGACCCTTGAATCTTGATTGTTCTCATCGAGCCATGAGACTACTCCACATTGCACTTGCTCGAGTATTGTTGCCCAAAAGACTGTCGGTCGCGAAGCCCTAATACTGCCCTTTGCTTGAATTACTGTAATGCCGTAGCCCAAAAGATTGTAGATTGCGAAGCCCGTTGAGACCTTCGGTGCCGAATTGAGTAAGCTTCCAATGTTGTACATGACTTGGCTGGGGATACTGCTGGGGAGTTAATTGCTCTTTGCCGAGGGAGCCTTTAAGACTTGACCGTAGCCCTCTAGAGTGCCATCATTGATTGCGAGAAAGGTCCACCCTTGATTGGGGAGACGAGCACTGGCACACATGACAAGAGGGCTTTTTGACATCCCTTTTGAGGGACTTTGAGGATAGTCTCACACATCTTTCTTGAGCATAGCCCCTAGGGCGTATTGATTGCCAAATGAAGCAAAAGAATCCCTTGTTCTTGAGTCACATAGCCCTAGGGGGTCACCATTTGTTGAGCAAAGCAAGAGTGACTCGTCCTCGTGTGAGGGAATAAACATGAGAGGATATGGCAAGAGCTACTCCATTTCTCGGGAGCCTTTTGGCGTACTTTAGAAGCACATACTTGAAGAAGCCTTGAAAACTGAGACACATGTTGTTGCTATTTGCTGCCCAAGCCAATTGACTAGCTAGGGATTATTTGTGCAACCTCGTGCCCTTTTATGATGGGCTTGTTCTCGGATGGATCTTGGTTACCACGGGCCTTCTTTTCATGAACCCAAAAATGCACACTGCTGGAGAATGATGCCGATAACCCAAGACAACCTTTGATGGTGCCATATCTTGTCGAGCTTTTTGCAATCCCAAAGTTGACTCGGTGGGGAATTGACTTGCTGAGAAGATCCAATGTAGAGCTCGTGTAGTTGTCTTCTTTAGAGGCCAGAGATCTCCATTTCTCTTTCCCTTCTCTCTCTCACTCTCTCATTTTTTTTTATGACGCACCTGTTTTCTGCCTAGACCGCCTTTTCGGGTTTTCAATCTAGCGGGTATCTCTTTTGCGTCTTCATTTTTGACTCGATTAATGAGGAAGTGTGCATTGACTCTAGCTGAGGAGATAAGACATGTGATTTTGCGGTGGAGACCTTTTGTCACTAATGATGAGTGACATTGACTCGACTAGGGAAGTGTCCCTAGTATTGACATGTATTTTTTTATTGAATTGAATGACTCGCGAAGGCAAGTAAGTAATTAAGAGAGAAGAGAAGGAAAGCCCCAATTTGATTGCAAGAAATTGGGAGTATGCAGAAAGAATAGAAGTCCCTAGACTCGACAAGGAGCGCGAAATGATTCCAAATCTAAGAAAGTTGTTCAATCCTTTTGGTGATTAATTCATTGGCAAATGAATCGTACAAAGATGTCTTGACAAGTTCGAGATGAAGGCCGATCACCATAACGCGCTAGGGCTAAACATATCTTCTTTCTTGCATGAGACCGGACCCGCAGGTTGCCTACGTTCCTCCAGTGTAGAGGCTCAGGTCACCGTAGTTCTTGTGAATTCTCCATTCTTCGGGATGGAATTGTTGCTTCGTAGCTTCGTCCTTTGTTGGTGGATCTTGATGTGAACTTCTTTGATTGAGGGGGATTTTTTTTTTTTTTTTTGTGCTCTAACTTTTGCCTAGGTTGATTTGATGGTTTCAACCTAGCGAGCTCTTTTTTTTTTTTTTTTAATCCCCCTTTTGAAAACTTTGCTTGACTTCTTCATGATTGTTGCTCCACCTTGTTTGTCTTGGCTTTGTCGTTGATGTTGGCGTCGATGTTTGGCCCCTAGGCGTTCAAGTGATGGCCTTGTTCTAAAACTTGTTTAGACATTTTTTCATCATTTTGCCAAGAATTAGATTGAACAACTTGGAAGAGTGCATAAGGACAAGAACGACTTTTATTTAATGATTGACTCAAAATTTATCATTGGACGAGAGAAAACATTAATGCACACATTAGAGGACTTTTGACTCTTTTTTTTTTTTTTTTTTTATCCTATCT
The DNA here is from genome assembly GCA_026119855.1 of Campanula takesimana. Lineage (NCBI taxonomy): Eukaryota > Viridiplantae > Streptophyta > Magnoliopsida > Asterales > Campanulaceae > Campanula > Campanula takesimana. The sequence continues at coordinate 360,925 of JAOWBW010000974.1, read as the reverse complement.
CTAGGTAGGGAAAGAGAAACGGAGATTGTTGTCGTCATCCCCCATGTCGTTGTAGTCCTCATTGTCGTTGTAGTCTTCCATGTCACTACATTCTTCCATGTCATTGTTTGGGAACCCTTTGTCGTTAAAGCTTGTGTCATAGGAGGACTCGGCCACTTCTCGGAGCAAATAGTCAATTCTAACCCTCGCATCATACATGCTTGAAAAATCGGAGTGAAAAGCCCCACTAAGATGAGTGCGGTAGTCCATTTTCAAACACTTCAAGAAGATGTCCATTTGTTCCTTCTTGGAAGGCCTATCAACCATCTCGGCTAGCTTGTCATTCCAACGGCAATAGAAGTCCCCAAATGATTCATTACCCATTTGCACGGTGCTCTCCAATTCCTTCTTGGTGGGGCGGAATATGGAGTTGCCTTGATATTGTGACTTGAAGGCAAGCATAGCAGCATCCCAATTGAGGCGGGTGGAAACTGGAAGACCCATATACCAATCTTTTGCGACCCCCTCGAGAGTAAGCGGGAAGCATTGTGCTATTATTTGAGGAGACACCTTCTTTTGTAGCATGGCCCAAATGTTGGAGTCGACATGAGCGTTGGGGCAAGAGTTGCCGTTGAACTTGCCAATATCGGGCATCTTGAACTTTTCGGGAAGAGCCTCCATTGTGTTCATGAGGAGAGAAGCTTGATGAAGATCGGTGTTTGGGCCCTTGTGCAAATTTAGCCCACTAAGCCTTTGGTCAATGTAGGACATGAGAGTGTTGACCAAACCGGTATCAATGCTTTGGACCTTTCTTTCACCCGTGAGCCCTTTCAATTGGTTCTTGAGTTTAGCAACTTCTTTCTTGTGGGCCATTTTCACATGCTCGTAACGGCTCGCCATAAATCATCCTTGCGGCGGACATTCTCGGCTAGTGTATCAACTTGCCCTTTCAATGCTTCCACCATGCGGAATAACCCTTCGTTGGACACGGGAATGCCGTTGTCGTTGCCGTTTGAAGCCATTGGACCTATTGGGAGAACACGGTCGATCTTAGGATGGCCCCACAAACACCTTTTGAGTAAAATGATTTCACCCACAAACAAGAAAAGACTCAACACATAAAGAAAAATGACTTTTTTTTTTTTTTTAATTTACAAAGTCGGAAGGACGTGGTCCTTTTGGGGGTTTCTAGAAAAATAGTGGAATCGTCACACTAGTATATAGACCATCTCGCGGTCCCATATACTCATCGGATTCCACCACGCTTGTGAGCCCTACATGTGTCGGGATTAAACTAAATTAATGTAGTAAATCATACATGCGGGGGCGGATTTTTATTTTCGTCCAAAATAGCCACTTTTGGGGACGGAGTTTTATTTCGTCCATTGCAACAAATTGGCATGTATGATTTGAAGACATTAGTTTAGGGAAATCTCGGCACATGGAAACCGACTTGAGTCACGGAGTGTTAGACCCTAGACTAGAATTGTGTGGCTTGTGCTCGGCTTGAATATGAGGCTCAAAGGTCACCCCCGGCATGTAGTCATGAACTAAGCCACGGGCTGAGGTTTACCGCTTCGAAAGAGCCAAGGTCGAGTGGAGCTTGAAACTTTCTAGGACGGGCCTCGAGGGGTTTGGGGTTGGACTTGTGCGACTCGATAGTGAGCAGTTGATAAGAATATGTGCATGTAGTGTGAGGTCTAACATGTGACAAAACTTTTTTTTTTTCAAAAGAAATAAATAAAAAAACAAATAAGCACATAATTACAACTTTCGAATCACCCGTGTGACCGATAAAAATAAACAGAAAGTAAAAGAAATTGTATGCAGGCCCGGTGCCCACACACTGTCATTCTGTTCTGTTCTGTGCACTGTTCTGTTCCGGGAATGCGCCCAGAAGCGCGCGCATTGGGTTGCCTATTGCGGAAGGCGCGCGCGTGAGAGGAAGCAGGGCAGAGGCGCCCGCTTCTGGGTGAGAACCTGCAAATCAGTGGGTTCAAGGGATTGCCTTGACCCTTAATTAAGAAAACTTTCCCCTGCAGAATTTGTTAGCACAGAAACATGGAATTGAAGGACAAGAAGGAAGATGGGCGATTCTGGTAATAAGGGTCGGACGCGCGCGCTTTAGGCCAAGAAGGCCGGAGGCGCGCGCTTCCTACCCTTTTTACCAGAATGCCCAGAAAATAAAATAAAAGAACACCAAAAATGAAAAACGCAAGTTTAACCCTCTAAAGCACGCCCCCAGCGGAGTCGCCACTGTAGATACCCCGGGGAACTACGGCTTGGCTAGAGCGGTGAATTATCCTAGGATGTCTAACTTGTTTTAGAGTGTTTAGAGTCGCCACCTATGTTTTTAAAGGAACATAAGAAAAACCTAGAAATAGCCTAATTTATGTACAAAACCAGAGATTCGGGAAAAGAAGGGTTCGGGGGTTAGGTGACGGAGTGGGAAGTACTTAAACACCCACTCCGCCCCGCTTACGCGGGTCTTGCTACTATTGGTGTTCTAATATTTACATGTCCTTCAATTAATTAAAAAGAAATGTGCTAACAATTGTGATGAGAAGAAAAGGGGAAATAAAGGGAAAATAAAATAGAATTGTTTTATTTATTTAATGATAAAGATTACATGTGCCAAGTAATGTTAAAGAATTACATTAAGAGATGAAGAGAAATTAACATGGTGAATTAAAGTTGAGATTAAAATGTAGGGAGATAACCTTAACCAACTTTAATGTAGTAAAGTGGTCATTTAGTCATGTCCCAATTGATGAGGATTGCATACTAGTAAGACTAGAATAAAAGAGAATAAAAGAAGAAGACTTGTACCTTTAGAAAAGAAGACTTCAAACTTGGACTTGAAAATGATGTTGTTGTGTAGAGATTTGTGTAGAGTTTTGTTGCGTAAAACTCTTGTTGGGAGAATTTGTGTAGGGAAAATGATATAGAATTTGTGTAGAGAGAAAGTTCCAAGTCTAAAAATGAGGTCCAAAAAGAAGTCCTAAAATAAGTCCTAAAAGAAGTCCAAGGTCCCCCTCTAAGGTAGAAGATGATGGTTTTTATAGGTAAAAAAGAGAGGGAAAGGTTGGAGGGAAAAGATGATCATCCATGTGAAATGGAATTGACCAATCAAAAATAAGATAAATAAAATAATAAATAAAAGAAATAAAAGAAAATCAAATAAAATAAAAAGGAAATATTTTGTTTTAATGAAAAGGCTAGAAGTGTGGGATTGGGAGTTAATGAGAAAAGGGGGGATGAATGTAGATGTAAAAAGATGATTTTTTGTGATTAAGAAAAGATGTTTGTAAATAAGAAAAGGGAGGAAAATAAGGTGCAATCCGTTACTGCCAAAGTGGGAAGCGCGCGGGTCCGGCTTTTGGGACGGGACGCGCGCGCGTCCACTGGCAGTGCCGGAAGCGCCCACGGGTGAAAATGACAGAATGACAGAATGACCCTAAAAGTTAACTCTGTTATGCAGTTTAGTCCAAAACTAACGGAATCAGTTAGGAACTTAACCGAAGTAACAGAAATCAACAAAATAAGTTAAATAAAATACTTTGTATGCAATCGGGGTGAGAGGTCCAAGGCGGGGTGTCTACAGCATCTTATGGTTTTTACACCTTCGGGCGCATCAATCAAATTCCAAACTTGATTGTCTTGCATGATTGCAATTCGGATTCCATGGCTCCAAGCCACTTGTCCGAATCAGGAGAAGACATCGCCTCTTGGTAGGTTGACGGTTCATCATTGTCAATGATTTCTACCTCATTACTATCCGTTACGAGAAATCCATATCTCTCGGGCTCGGATCGTAACCTACTAGATCTGCGAGTTGCTTGTGTATTTTGAACAGGTTCCACAACTCCTTGTGGTTCTTGTTCTTGTTCCACTATTGGTTCAATGTTATTTTCTGGGTCTCGAATTTCTTCAAGATTTATTTTACTCCCACTGATTTTTTTGGAGAGAAACTCTTTCTCTAGAAAGACACCAGTTCGGGCAACAAACACTTTGTTGTCCTCACGGTTGTAAAAGTAATATCCTCTAGTTTCCTTAGGATATCCCACGAAAATACATTTATCAGATTTGTGTGCAAGTTTGTCTGAGACAAGTCTTTTGACAAAAGCTTCACAACCCCAAATCTTCATGAAAGATAGACAAGGCTTCTTTCCGCTCCACATCTCATATGGAGTCTTTTGAACCGATTTAGTTGGAACACGATTTAGTGTGAAAGCAGCGGTTTCTAGGGCGTAACCCCAAAAGGATATTGGAAGATCAACTTGACTCATCATTGATCGAACCATGTCTAACAAAGTCCGATTCCTCCTTTCGGACACACCATTCCATTGTGGTGTTCCAGGTGGAGTCAATTGTGAAACTATTCCACAATTCTTTAGATGATCATCAAATTCTTGACTTAAGTATTCTCCACCTCGATCTGATCGAAGTGCTTTTTATACTTTTGCCAAGTTGTTTTTCTACTTCATTTTGAAATATTCTAAATATCTCAAATGCTTCACTTTTATGTTTCATTAGGTAAACATACACAAATCTACTATAATCATCAGTGAAGGTTATGAAGTTTTGAAATCCTCCCCTAGCATTGCTACTTAATGGTCCGCATACATCGGAATGTATCAACCCCAATAAGTTGCTTGCCCTTTCACCCAACTTGGTAAAAGGTGTCTTAGTCATTTTTTCCAAGAAGACACGACTCACAAGTATCATATGACTCGAGGTCACATGAACCTAAAAGTCCGTCCCCATGGAGTTTTGAGATACGCTTCTCATTTATATGACCAAGACGGCAATGCCATAAATAGGTATGATTTACATCATTAGGTTTAGATTTCTTATTTACATGATAGACATTGTCATTATTTTCATTCTTGACATCCAAGATATAAAGGCCATTAAATGAATTAGCAATACCATAAAGCACATCATTTAAATAAATAGAAAATTTCTTATTCTCAATAAGAAACTTAAAACCTTCATTATCCAAACAAGAAATTGAAATAATATTTCTGCTTAAATCCGGAACATAATAACAATTGTTCAAAACAAGAATTAATCCGGAAGGTAAAGCGACTTCATAAGTCCCTACGGCTAATGCAGCAACTCTTGCTCCATTCCCCACACGTAGATCTACTTCACCTTCTTTAAGCAGTCTCCTATTCTTTAGTCCCTGCACATTTAGACAAATGTGAGAACCACATCCGGTATCCAATACCCAAGAATCAGTGGTAGAAAGGAGAATATCTATCATATAGATACCTGAAGTCGACGCAGCCTTGCTGCTCTTCTTCTTCTTTTGCTCTTCCAAGAAAGCCTTGCAATTACGTTTCCAATGACCAATTTCTTGACAATGGAAACAGATTGCATCCTTTTGTGAATCGGGTTTTGCCTCAGAAGCCTTGGCAACCTTTCCCTTGCTTATTTTGGGTTTGATAACTTTCTTACCCTTTCCTTTGGCATTAGCCTTCTTCCCATCATGAACCAAGAGCACGGGAGAACTTTCTCCACAATTTTCATCTCTGCAGTTTTGAGCATCCCATGCAACTCAGAGAGATTCTTATCCATTCCATGCATGTTATAATTCATTACAAACTGATTATAACTTTTAGGCAATGAATTAAGAATGAGATCCGTGGCTAGCTCCAATGGGATTGGATAGCCAAGTTTCTCAAGGTGCTCTACATAACCTTTCATTTTAAGAAAGTGAGGACTCACTTGTTGCCCTTCATTCATTTTACAAGTAGTGAATGCAACAATGGTCTTGTACCTCTCTTGCCTAGCTTGCTCTTGAAACATGGTTCTCAACTCCACGCCTATCTCATAGGCTTCCAAATGTTCCAAACTTTGTTGGAGTTTTGAACACATAGCAGCAAGCATGAGACAACTTACATCTCTAGAATCATTACGATGTTTCTTGTAATTGTCTCTTTCTGCCCTAGGGGCAGTAGGCGGTGGTTCAGCGGGGAGAGGCCCATCGAGAATGTACAACTTATCTTCTTGCCTAAGAACGATTCTTATGCTACGGATCCAATCCATAAAGTTAGTACCATTCTCTTCGAGCTTATCCTTCTCAAGGATCGATCGCAATGACATTGATTGAGTGTTATTAGTCATTATCTATAAATATGCAAAATTTCCAAAATTTAATAAGTACTGATTTTCATTAAAGAGATAAATAATGTATTTTTCAAACAAAATACTCCCACTAAATTATATAACCTTCATATACATCCAATGTATAATATAATTTAATTGGGCTAAGATCCAGCTTTAATTTAACTTTTGAGTCCACGGAGGCGGACCGCTCAAAAACTAAATTAATTAGGTAGACAATCATGTCAATCATATCCCATATGATTCTTAGATCCTTTTATGAGATTCTTCGAGAAATCCAATTTTCAAAGCATGTTTAATCTCATCTTTTGCCTAGGCCCAAAACCGTTTTGACGCCTAATTAAGTCCAACCATTTTAAACGCATAGGAACTATTCAATTTAACGCACCTTGCGGAGGCAAGCCCACATTAAATTAATGAACCTCATCTTGCTCATACATGAATAAAATCAATGCACTTCGCGGAGGCGAACCCACATAAAAATTACCCATGCATAAACAAGTGTTTTAATCATGGCATGGCAAAGAAGGACTTAAAACTTTATTTGAAGGTTCATCACATATAGCATATAACACATTTATGAGCACATAATATAAACATGTTACACATCAAGTTTAGCCATTAAATTAATCCCCCATTAATTTAAGCATGATATTTATGTGTCATTAGTTTTCTCTATAATTATGAGGATGAGACTATTTCAACTTCGGTTATTATCTCCAAATCAAGACAACAAGAAGTGCGGTCGAACTAAGCCATTAGGTAACCACAATCCCGCACTAATTCAAGAAACCAAGAAAGTAGTCCATGTGGCCGAAACTAAGCAATAGATGGTCTCGATGAACGTAGGCCAATTGCATTCACAATTCCACATGGATCTCCAATCATTGAATCAAGAACTTTGTTTCTCAATTTTAGCAATTATGAACTCTTGATAATTCTAACTTCGTTTTATCTTTGAAACTTTGATTGCGATCAAGCAAAGTTTGGGAAACACAATCTCGATGAACGCAGATTAGCCATCCAAACCTTGAACCAATCTTAGAATCACAAGACTAAAACAAATAGGAAAATCAAACCCCAAAATCCACACACAAACCAACTACCCAAAACCCATTCCAGATCAGCAAGTCTGGACTGGTTCTGTTACTGTTTTTGTTGAATTTTTTCGAAAAATTCCAGATTCTATTTTTGACCAAAATCAGAACAAATTTTGGCCACCGAGCGCCCGCTTGAATGGCCAGAATAGTATAGAATTTTAAAGTTCGAAAATTTTGTCTCAAAATTATTTTTCCTCGATTATTAAAACTTTGATCCAATCAAAATCAATAATCGAAATAATTCAGAATCCACCATAATTTTTATTGCGATTGAATCGTGCGATTAAAGTTGGAAAAACAATAAACCACATAAAATCACAAAACACATTAACATTATATAATCCAATATTCATATCATGCTTGGCACATAAACAATTTATATACACACAACATGATCCAAGTATTGAATTAATCAACATGAACGGGGCTCTGATACCACTGTTGGGTTTCCAAGTAACATGCGCAGCGGAATATAGCAATTAAAATTTTAAGAAACCCAAAGCCATGGATCCGTTCATATGATTAAATCAAATACAACATGATGAATAAAGGAAAAAACTAACCCTTGATGGCTATCAAATTTTCTCTTGGTCTTTGGTGGAGATTTGAAGACTTGATCACGATCACAAAGCTTGAACACGAACTTTGAAGATGATGATTTTCACCCTCTAGCGGTATCCACACTTCGAACGAATATCAAAAGAGCTTCTTTGATCTTGGTTGCTAGACCAATATTATGAAACACACTTTCACAATTTAATAAAGAACTATATGGAATTTATTTGTGAATTATTTTGTTCCTCAATCAAGGATATCTTAGAACAAAATAAAATCTCTCTCAAACTCTTTGAGACTCACAAAAGCACTAGTCAATATGGTCTGGCCGAATTGGGGTTTTTTTATACACAATTAAGACCTATTCCAAATAGGTAACTTGTGTCAAAAACCATTCCTAATCGAATTAGGAAATTTCCAATCGGCATACCGGGCGCCCGCCTGGTCCTACCCAGGCGCCCGCTTGTTTGGACAGAAAGTCCAATTCCTTTCCGGCTTGTTCAGGCGCCCGCTTGGTTGACCAGGAGGCCCAGAACTTTCCAGAAATTCCTTGGAGGTCCTCCGACCCTAAATACCAATATAGTCCTCTTATTTAAGATTCGTTCTATTGTGTGTGACCCTCTAGGATTATACTAAGTTGGCAATGGGCTCAAACATGATCCCATAAGATATGATTAGGTTCTAGCAAACCATCATACCTACCCAAATAGCATAACTAGATACAAGTTCGCATTCCTTTAGAATATGTCATAATCCCTTTGTCCACGATGTCATTGAACACAAGTCATGGTCAAACAGTCAACTTGTTTTGTTCAATACTTTCTCGATTCCGAATATGTTGATAATTCAAATGCTATTGATTCAATCAATCCATTTGAGTCCGGCCGAACATTTCATCAACATCATTCCTTCGAGGGGCCCAAGCTTGACATCTCTCCGTGGAGGGACAAATCCATTTAGCTTATTATTCTTCCAACGGGAATCCGATTATTCCAATCATACCCTTTATAACTACCGTGTTAAGGTTGCGTTTGAATATATCAAACACAATGTTCATCAAGTGGAAGACTATAATAACTTCATGTCTAAGGATTCAAATGACATAACTAATATGAGATATATGTACGACATAGACCATGACATAAATCTCATACAGCGGGTCATGTCCAGTACCTTGTTCCAAAGAAGTACCCATAAATCTAACATGATCATCCCATGATCATTTAGCCTTTATACTAGTGCTTAACAAGTACTAGGGACGGGGATTATTATAAGTAAACATGAACAATAATAATAATCAAAACATCTCTTTATTGATATGAAATAAATGATAACAATTACAACATTTATTAAACGTGCCTAGGGCACGCACCACTACCAACACGCACTCCTATCCTTTGTAATTTCAAATTCCTGCTTTATCGAGTCTTTGTTTTCTCTTGTCGATGTCCTCGGCGGTTGTCTTTCTTTCGTCGACGCGTTTTGCTTCGCAATCCACATCGCCGAGGGGCGCTGTAGACACCCCGCCTTGGACCTCTCACCCCGATTGCATACATAGTATTTTTACTTTACTTGTTTTTGTTAATTTCTGTTAGTTTGGTTAAGTTCCTAACTGATTCCGTCAGTTTTGGTCTAAACTGCATAACAGAGTTAACTTTCCAGTCCATTCTGTCAAAATCGCCATTTCAAAGTCGCGCGCCTCCGCCCTTTGGGGCCAGAAGCGCGCGCCTCCCGCCGACATACGGGATGCGCGCGCGTCTGGGTGTGTCAGTTACTGATTTCTGTCCAAGAATCTCCCCCTTGCTCATTTTACATGATTTTGCCCGGGAAACTGATCTTTGTGACTCCGTTTTGGCACCAAAAAACATCCCCTTTCAACTATAAAAACCCCTCCAATCCACCATTAGAGGGGACCTCTTTTAGGCTCTCTTTATCGTCTCTTTTTGGACCCGAACTTTGATTCACAAACTACATTATACACAAATTCTCCCAACAAGAGTTCTTAGTAACAAGACTCTACACAAATTGTTCTACAACAATTTCTCTACAACAACACCATTTTCAAGTCCAAGTTTGAAGTCCTCTTTCTTAAGGTACTTTATTCTTCTTCTCCTATTTTACATGTCTTTCTAATGTATGCAATTCCCATCAATGGGACATGACCAAATAATCACTTTACTATATTAAAGTTGGTTAAGGTTATCTCCCTACATTTACACTCTAGTTTAATTTACTCTTCTTCTTTTAATGTAACCTTTGACATTTAATCAATAAAACAATTCTCTTTTAATTCCCCTTTTCTTTACTATATAATTGTTAGAACATTTTAATAACAATAGAAGGACTTTTTAGCATTAGAACACCAAAAGTAGCAAGACCCGCGTAAGCGGGGCGGAGTGGGTGTTTAAGTACTTCCCACTCCGTCACCTAACCCCCGAACCCTTCTCTTCCCGAATCTCTGGTTTTCGTACAAAAAGGCTATCGTTCTTAGGTTTTCTCGCGTTCCTCTAAAACGTGGGTGGCGACTCTTAAATTCAAGTAGACATCCTAGGTAATTCACGCGCTCTAGCCAAGCCGTGGTCCCCCGGGGTATCTACAGATGGAAAAAGAACGCCCCTACAAAACAAAGGTTAGGGCATTCAAACCAAGCAAGGCAAGTAAAGCATGGCACATACAAAGATTTAGAGTCTAACCCACTTTTAAAATAGATCCCCAGCAGAGTCGCCACTGTGAGAGCCCGCGCTCGAAAGCCTTAACACGCCGAACATATGCGGTGATATGTGATCGCTCAATGAAAGCGGTTCGGGTGAGTGCCTTGTGCTAATGCGATTTTGGAAATGCGCTCGGTTCTCACACAATGGTTTCCTCTCGATGGAATCAAAACAGTCAAGATTCGCCACCTCATTTTATTTTAGGAAAAACGAAGATAAAACCTTTTTTTTTTTTTTAGAGAAAGTGGGTTCGGGGGCTAAGTTACGAGAAGAGAAGGGATTAAGCACTCTCCTCGCCCGTTATGGTCTCTAGTATGCATGCCACTTAGATTCATTTTATGCCTTTTACCTTGCTTTTATGCCCTAACAAAATGGAGATTTAATAAATGGGGAGGTCTTCCTATTCTAGGACTTGTTTGCTTTAATTCACGAATGAGAGTCGGTTTGGGTGGACTCCCACTCGGTTTTGAAAATGGTTTAGCATTCACATCCATTAAAGGAGATCACAAAAGGGGGGGGGGTTAATATTTACAATGGTGTACAAAAGGGAAACAAATCCCACAACAAATGAATATCCAAAAGTCCGTCCCCAAAGATTTTAGTGACTGCTGTCCATCTTTCTTTCTTGTAAATATTCTTAAACTCACTCAATCAGGAAAGTAAAGGTCAAGGAATGTTTCTAACAAATCAAGAATCAACCATGAATTTTCCTCTGATTTTAGGAGTAATTTATGGTGTCCAAATAAGGCATGCAAGATAATACTTTCCACAGCCCAGTCTGACAGATTTTCATACATCCATAAAAGATCCATTTTTTGCATCATGAAAAAAAGGGAATCATTTAAAACACTTAACATGAAAGTTGTTCCTAACATCTCAAAGTTTAGATCTGGAAAGTTTCAAAGCCATCAAGCAAGTTTAATTCACCCAAAACACTTCTGACATTTTGATGTCAAAACAGGAAACATGCTAATCTGAGAACAGAGAGTTGAAACAAAAAATGGAAATAACCTCTTCCACTCAGGGGAAAAAAATATGATATTCACATTCTCATCTTACTTGTTCTGTGTAGAACAAAAATAATTTTGGGGTCTAAGACCAAAAGCCAGGTTTTCTATGCATAAACAAAGAAACAAGGCAGAAAGGTACAACATGGACAGACTATTGGGAATCCACACATGGCATGAAAACACCCATGAAAACTCACTCAAATGAAAAGGTATGAACATGAAACTTTGGGTGAACATAGATATGCATGTTATCTACATGAAAAAACAACCCGTCAAGCCTTTAGACCTGATTCCATGATGCTCTATATTAAGATGAAACAAAACATGGCAGATTCAAGGTTTATGAGAGAAAGCAAGTTATTCTTTGAAAAGCTCTTGAATCCCCAACAAACCTAGACTTGATACTCATACATGAATGATATATACACAAGATCAATAGCATAGCATGATCAAGAGCTCAAAATATCATTATATATCATCATTTAAAGAGAAGAACAACAAGAGTACCAATATTGTTTGATTTTAGACATCAAATGGAGGTCTAGCCAAACAAGGTGGCTAGACCTCTCAAGAAATTACATAAACCACTACATCTTACACTTAAGAGGATTACAAGATGAGAATATTATCTAGGTTGTGCTCCCTTTGCTTCCAAGGGAAGGCTTTTTTGGTGTTTTTCTTAATGTGTTTGCTTAGTGTTTGAAAGAGTTTGATTTTGGTTTGTGTTTGGTGAGTGTGTTGTGGTGGTGCTAGGGTGGTGTGGTGGTGGTCTTATGACTGAGATTTGAGGGGGTTTGAGTTGCTAGAGAGAGCAAGAGAGGAGGGAGGGCTGAATATGTATGGAGTGTCAAGTATGTATTGTCCCTCTTTAAGTGTGTATTGGGGGGATGTATATGGGAGGAGGGAGGAGGTTTTTGATCATCAACTACTCCTCTATCACTAGGGCTTCATGTCAGTCCCCTTATCCCTGAATCTGGGGTTGCTTGATGCCCAAAAAGTCTTCATTCGAAGTGCCAAAATGATGATAATTCTGCACTGTCTGCCCAGAAGAAAGGAGCCGTACGGCTGCCTAGAGGGCGTACGCCTCCCTTGGAGCCGTACGGACGTTGTTGACTTTCTGGCCAGTGTTGACTGCCACGTGTCCTTTTCTGATTGGTCCTCCCTCTTTGACCGTGTGCTGGCTGTAAATATCTTATGTTTGAGATATTTTGCAATGTGGATAACCATCTTTCCCGCTTCGACTTTCCGCTCCGCAACCGCTCCGTCGTGCGCGCTCCGGTGTCCCGGTTGTCCGCGGGTTGAACATGAGAGTTGCTCAGAATATTTTTCCGGTCACGCCGGTATATCTGAAATATTTTTATGGGCAAGGGATGACAAATATATATTTTTAAATGCATAGAATGGACGGTAACGAGCAGTTCTAAGGGTGCGGGCCCCGTTTCGGGTCCCGCACCTCAAAAATTCGAAGTACATGCTTGTTTACTCGTTTTTTCGCTCTGATCATGAATTTGAAGTCCGTTCATCCATTCGATGCACCGATAAGGCTCACGGCACTCCCGCACAGCCAAATCAAGGGCTCTAGGTCAATTCTAGGGTTTAGACCGATTAAAAGGGGTTTGATAAGGAGTGCGAGATCGGGGTATCTACAGTCCTCCCTTATGCGCGCGATAACAGCCGGTGCTAAGCGCATACGGCAGGTGCGTTTTCTCACTCTCTCTCACTCTCTCTCTCTCTCTCTTCTATTTTTCCCACCCAAAATTATAAAATGCAATATCTCAATATTTAAGATCGAAAAAATAATCTGAAACTACCGTTTTAATCGTATCGTCAAGACGAATAAAACTAGTACACTCAATACATAATTCAAATTTTAGAAATAAAAATTTCAATTTTCACTTTTAAAATTATGAGAAAATCATTTTTCATTCTCAACTAATTTCACAGTTGTGTGATTTTTTCATTTTTCACTTGTAAAATTATTTCTCGACTGTGAAATGTGATTTTTTCATTTTTCACTTGTAAAATCATTTCTCAATTGTGAATGTGATTTCACAGTTATGTGATTTCCCATTTGTGTGATTTAACAGTTGTGTGATTTCACAGTTATGTGATTTCACAATTATGTTATTCTATATGTCTTTAAAAAAATGATAAATCAATTTATCATTATTGATACTCAATTTGTTCATAATTGAGTAATAAAACTGAGACATGCATTTCACAGTTGTTCACACATAAATTGAATGCAATAACTGGAACATTCATTTTACAGTTGTTCACACATGAGCTTGAGTTTAATAAATGTGATATTTGTTTCACAGTTGTATCATTTTTTATTTTTCAGTTGTAAAATCATTTCTCAACTTATTTCACTGTTGTGTCATTTTTTTATTTTTCATTTGTAAAATCATTTTCTCAACTGATTTCACAGTTGTATAATTTCACAGTTAAGTGATTACACAAAAAAACATTTATCAGTTCTTTAAATTTAAGAAAAATTAGTAACCACATCTTTATATAAGAAACCGATAACTCAATTTCTCAATTATTTAAAATTTCACACTTGTTCAAATAAAAATAAAATAAAAATGAGCAAATCCTCTTTATGTTTGACCATTGGTCTCCAATTGGATGGTTGACCATTGACCCCCAATTTCACAGGTTGACCATCCAACCCATGTAATTTTCTTCCATTCATGAATTTCCAGAGTGAATACATGAAAGAATTTCTGCATTAATCATACACAACAAGTTTCTGATACAGTTCACTTGATATAGCAGCCTCCATTATAGCTTCAGGATTCAAACCCCCTTCAGCAGTCTTGGAATTAGTATCCCCACTAGTGGCATCGTGCCAAAATCTTCCTAGTCAGTGACGGAAAAGTCATCGGCGGATAAGGAGTCAGACGAAGATTCCTTAACGTCGTCTTAGGTGAGGACGAGGATGAAGGGACGCAGGCGATGGGGAAAGAGCGGTGGAGGAGGAGGAGAGCGCAGAGTAGGAAAGCATTGCTAACCAGACTAGGTTTTGATCGGAGAAGACGACCAGAGGATGGTGGCGGTCGGCAATGATCTCAACGGTAGAGAGTGATCTTATCGCCGGAGAGATAGCATGAGATGGAGGATGAGGAGGGATTCAGAGAAAAGGAAGGTTACGAGGTGAGAGAGAAATCGATCGAGAGAGAGAGAGAGAGAACGTGCTAGGGTTACAATTTGGGGGAGAAAAGGATAAGACGTGATATATAGGCGAGGGTAGTTTTGCCATTTAAAAAGTGTGAGAGATTTATTGGTAAAATCGATTTCAACTTAGGACCCTAAGGTAAAATATGAAAATGTTTGTTTTTATTGGCAAATTCCACTTTCTATGAGGGATTTGTTGGTAAAAATCCCTAAAATAATAAGGGTACCGTCCTTTTAAAAAAAAATAAAAAAAAATCGTCCTACTAACACCTCTTAGTTCATTTAAAAATATGTAATTGAAAATTTCCTTGATATTTATACAAAGTAAAATAATTTTAATGTATCAAAAATAATTAAAAAAAACAAACGTCTTAAAAAATTTCTTAAAAACTGATCAAAATGCTTTTTTTTTTAAAAAAAAAAAGATGAACCGATTAACTGTACCGTAAACCGTTGAACCGTGGACCGTACCATGAACCGTTAGCTAATGGTTCATATACGGTTTTAGTTCTTTGGTGAACCGTGAACCTGGGCATGTCTAGATTTGAGGGAATGGCTATATAATATCTACTCCCTCTGTCCCACCTCACTTGACTTGAGACTTAAAGGTTGGCACAATAATTAAGGAAAAAAAATAAAATAAAAGAAAACATGTGGTAGAAATGAAGAGAGAGAATGAGTAGGGTAAATAGTAGTGTTGGTTGAATAAATTGAGTGGTGTGAGATGAAGAGAAAGAATGAGTGGTGGGGTAGATTCAATATAAAATAGTTAAAAGTTAGCTATTTTGAGAGGTCTCAAGTGAGCTGGGACGGATCAAAATGAAAACAAGTCTCAAGTGAGCTGGGACACAGGGAGTATATAATATATTAAAGTAAAAATATTCTCTCATTCCTCATTCAGCCACGGGGAATTGTGACGTGAAAATCTACGTGGCAACGTCCTATTGGCATATGCAAATGAGTCTCAACTAAGGAAATGATTTGAATTTTCATTGCTATCCTAATTTAACACAAATTCAAAATTACTTTAAATTTCAATTCAATCTAACTCAAGAAAGGACTCATGGATATTTATATACTTAATCATTGAAATTTTCATTGAGCTATTTTTTCTTCTCAGATTCATTCCCGTTTCACAGAGGGCCACAATATTTAGGCAATCCACAAGGTAATTTCTTTTTATTTGTCTTAATCTAAGTTATTGCATTCTTTATCTTTCAATATTTGTTAAGTGTGTTTTCATATTGCATTCATGTTTATTCCATTTATTATTTTTACATTAAATTTGTTTTATCTAAGTACAGAAAAAGGCTAATGATAATTTCTTAATGATTGTTAGTCTTATCAAAATTCTATTTTGAAAATGTCAATGGCCTTAGTTTTAAAAAAAGTGTTATCAACGATAACACTTCCGACAACACTAAGAGTTTTGCAGCGAAAAACACACAAGAAATAGTTTTGCTCAAGATATATAAATATATATCTTGAGTGAGTCATGAAGGCAAGACCTTAACCATTTTAAATTATAATTTGTACAAGGCCGAAAGATTCTTATCGCTATTACAAAAATTGCTCTAAGAACCGAAGAAGATCATACACGAAACCCTATCCTAGCCAAACAAACTTGAAATCATAGATTACAATAATGGAAATGAGTAGGGAGGACGCGGTCTTATCGAACCAAGAAGTGTATGTTCTTGTATGCAAGGGTGTGTTCTACTTAAATTTCTTCAAGTGTTGTGCGTTGTCATTTCTCTTGTACCATCCCTTGCTTTTTATAGTATTAAAAAGACTTAGGGAATACTTCAAAATGGCTGGAGAATTTCGTTGAGGGAGTAGAGAGAGTGATTGCTTATTTTTGGGGTAAAAAGGATCAGAATCCCACCTTTGTAGGAACCACTTCTTGGGGCTCAAGTTCTAGCTTCATCCTCTTGCACCAACAAGCTTCAAATGTCTTGTACTTCCTTGCTCGATACTCAGTAGTTGAATGAGTCTTTTTCCCATGTTTTCTCTTGACTTTAATCCACAAGTTATGCATCAAATCTTCTTTTATGCGTAACTTCAATTATCTTCAACTCCCTTCTTTATTTCTAGCATTTCACCTTGTTACAACCTGAAATATGGACCAACAAAATAAATTCTTGCAAAATATGTTAAATATTAGTGTAAGATAATATTGTGAAAATAAATGTTTAAATATAATTCAGATTTTCATCTGATAGCACTGAGACAGTGTTGGCAGCACTTGTAGTAGCACCACAGTCTGCATTTACAATCTCCCCATTCTTTGTACATTTCTTTACGAACACCCAAGTCCTTGTACTTCCAAGACTTTATAGTCCAAAACAGTTTATACAAAATTATCTCCCCCACAAAGATTAAGTCCCCCTTAATCAAGGAGTTTAACCTAAACAATGGTTTAAGAAATACTAGTAATTAAAAAGTCTAAGTTTTTAAAACTAAATATCTAATCAAACCAATTACCAAAATCAAAACCATAAAAGTGTTAAACACTTAAACCAACCAACAAAAACAACTAGTGTTAACAAATTAAACACATCCAGATTGTTTAAAAACTATCAAGGATAGAAACACACAAACTACCAAGCATGTTTGAGTATCGCTAGCCCGTGCACCTGCAGCAGTACTTGGAACAACACTTGTGGTAGTATGTCCCTCTATTTGTGAAGAAGGTTGTGTAAAGAATTTCTACAAGTCTGTATGAATCTTCATCCGGCTTGAAGTCTGCTTTGATGTAGCTTGGGCAATCGGTTGGCGTGAAGAAGATGGGAATTTTCTCTTCTTTTTCTTTTCCTTGATGGTAGTCACTGTAGGGTTAGAAAGGAGTCACGGCAGGAGGGAGTTATGTCACCAGAGGAGAGGTGGTCCAGTTACCACAATGACCATACTAGGTGATGCCGAAGGTGTTATCACCGGGATGTGTCCATTGGTGAGGCAACCCTTGAGGCAACACTTGGCGAGACCTCCATAGCCATAGACTCATGAGGAATTTTGGATGGGAAAGCCATTGATGGAATTTTGAGAGAAGAAAGAGAAGAAATTGGATTGATTAAGCGAGTTTAGGAAGAGAAAGAAGGAAGTGACGGTTGAGGAGGGTGAAGGAAATATTAAGGAGGTTTTAGGAAGTAATTTTAAAAAGAGATAGAGCTTTATTTGATTTTCACACATCTCAGCTTATCTAAAACACCCAACTCTCCATATTTCCTAGCTAGTTAGGATTAACTCAATCAAAACACCCACTCACCTTACAAAAAAAATCGGCCATATCCCTTTTTTGTTTTTTTGAGGTAAACGGATCCCACACATTTTGAAATTCAATTTGAATTATGACTCAAAAATAATAGGTATTTAGTTTACCTAATTAGATTTACCAAAAATAAAAGGATTTGATAAAGACCTTTTAAAAATCAAAAACTCCAATTATAAAACGACTTTCAGACTTCCCTAATTTAATTATCAAACCCGAAAATAAAAAAATGTGGCACATACTAATGTGTTATCGGCAATGATGATAACACTTTGGATAACATATAAGTCAAATAACCCCTTGATAGCAAATTCTTTATTTTTAGGCATTTAAGGCATAACAAGTCTCATTATAAACACTTGAGGAGGCAAAAAAAGGCTTCTTTATTTTTAAGCATTTGAGACATAACATGCTTGTTTCTTTTAAGAACTTAAGGATAACAAGTTTGTTCTTCATTTTTAAACATTTTAAGCATAACAAGCTTTGATAAGCTTAATTTACACTTCTTTATCTACAAGGATGCAACGTAGTAGCGAGCTCCGTGCCCCGAGTCCTTATAAAGTGTAAAAAAATGCTTTAGTTATTTGTACCATTCAAGTAGGATACATTGTAGCATTCTTAGTACTTAATACGAACTCACTAGATAATATCTCCATTTGACAAGAGTGCATCGTTGCAGCGAACATCGTGCCATGAGTTACTAAAAAATATTATAAGTGCTTTTTGCCTTTTGCTTTTTATTTTATCAAAAAAATTAGTGAATTTGACACTTTTGGGTATAAAGGGGATTTGACAAACATGTTGACCAAGTATAAACTTACCGAAACAAAAAGGTCACCATGTGCCTCCATGAAGCCTTAAAGAGAAGATTTTTTTTTTAAGTAGTGTACAACAACAAGATGATCCAAGAGGATTGAACAAGACACGAAACAAGAGAGTTTTTCAGGTTAGAAAATCTCTTATAGTAAAAAACATGAATTAAATATTCATCTTTCAAAGAGTTAATAATAATTTCAGATTCAAGCTTAGAAACGAAATAAAAATGGTTTACCTTAGCATACCTTACTAATGAAGAAAATATCACTTTTATTAAATTACCCTAGCAAGTGGACTAGTCACCGTTATAGTAACTTACCAAAGTAGGGATCGAACTACAAAGATTTGATGAATTAACAAATTGAAAACTAAACTAAAAACAAATAAGTAAAAGGCAGGGTTTACCTTGATTAATTTAAGAGGCTTTGACCAATAAGTCCCCAGGCGAAATAAAAACTACCAATAAGGACAAGCAGTTTGAAACTCACCAAAAAGTCTCTTGAATTTTTGCTAGACCAAAATGCCCCTATGCCCAAGCGCAGGAAGTAGCGCACGATCTTCTCCTTCTACGCGGCTTCCACACTAGTTTGAGGATTGATTCGCTACATCTGCATTCTCT
The DNA here is from genome assembly GCA_026119855.1 of Campanula takesimana. Taxonomy (NCBI): domain Eukaryota; kingdom Viridiplantae; phylum Streptophyta; class Magnoliopsida; order Asterales; family Campanulaceae; genus Campanula; species Campanula takesimana. The sequence goes on along the minus strand of JAOWBW010000974.1, from coordinate 341,555 downwards.
TTCCTCCACTACTCACTCTTTTTTTTTTCCACCCAAAATTTTAAAATGCAATATTTCAAAATCTACAAATCAAAAAAATATATCCAAAACACTATTTTAATCGTGTCGTCAAGACGAATCAAATAAGTACACTCAACACATAATTCAAATGTTAGATGTAAGAATTTCATTTTTCTCTTATAAAAATTTGAGAATTTTTTTTTTATTTCTCAATTGATTTCATAGTTGTGTCATTTTTTTCATTTTTCACTTGTAAAAACTGATAAATTCATCTCACAAATTTTCATAATTATTAAAATAACTAAGACATGTATTTTACAGTAGTTCACACATAAATTTGAATATAATAACTGAGACATTCATTTCACACTTGTTCACACATGAGTTTGAGTTTAATAACTGAGACATTCATTTCACAATTGTTCATACATGAGTTTGAGTTTAATAACTGAGACATTAGTTTCATAGTTTATTTACACATGAGTTTGAGTTTAATAACTGAGACATTCATTTCACAGTTGTTCTCATACATGAGTTTGAGGTTTATAACTTAGACATTAATTTTACAGTTGTTCAAACATGAATTTAAATATAATAACTAGTATATTCGTTTCTCAATTTTTCACAACTAACACTCATTTTCACAGTTTTGTATTGTCAAATGATCTTTAAACAATTATCAAATAAATTTATTCTGTTGTTTTAAGCTAAATATTTGATTAATAAACTTAAAGTGATATCACGTGTGAAACAATTGGTAACTCAATCTTGTATTTATTTAAAATTTAAAAAAAGAAAAAAAAAACATACTCTCATATGTACTCTAGACAAATGATAAATCAATTGTTTTGATTATTATAAAAAATGTGTAAATGTTCATTATGAAGAATGCTCCTACAAAAAAAAACACCTTGAAAAATGTAAATTTATTGTGTTAAATTTAAAATAGTTCTTAGAAATTACAAGGATGTGGTTGGCATAGTGGTAGAGTTTCATATTTAAGACCAATTGGTCTTGTGTTTAAACTTTGGTGTAGGCAATTTATTTTTAATTGTTTATATTTATTAAGATGGAGGTGTGGAAGGGTGGTTGGAGGTCCGGCGGTGGGTGGCGGCTGGTGGACGGTGTCAACCGGGTTCCGACAGCTGGTGGGCGGTGGTCAACGGCGGCGGGCAGGTGTTGTGGTGGTGGGCAGTGGTGGTGGTGGCTGGCTGTGGGTGGCGCTGGTGGTCAAAGGTAAAGGTGGCGGTCAAAATGGTCAAAGTTTAGAGGTGTGAGAGGATTTTATTTGGTTTGGGGGTATTTTTGCCATTTAAAAGGTGCGAGTGATTTATTGGTAAAATTGATTTGAACCCAGAGACCCTAAGGTAGAATATGAAATCTTGTGTTTTTATTGGCAAATACCACCTTCCCCCAGGGACTTATTGGTAAAAATCCCTTAATATAACTAAATTAAACTAAGAATGCAATAAAATAAACAAATGATTAAGGATGACAGAACACAACAATAAGATGAATTCAAGATTTGACAACGAAATTCACGGATTACATTTCAAAATATAATCACTCTATGCTATTTTACTAATAAAGTCATCAATCTCATTCTAGGGATCATTCACTAAATCATGAGTTGGGACGATATGGTGCATAGGATGCATATTACACTTATGGGTACTTGTTGGAGAACAAATACTGGATAGACCCATATGAGATTTATGTCATGGTTAAAATGTCATAATTAAATCTCATAATAGTTATATCATTTGATATCCTTAGACCTGAGATTATCATGGTCTTCCACATGATGAACATTATGTTTGACGTACTCAAACGCTACCCTTAACCAGATAGTTACAAAGGCTACGATTGGTACAATCGGATTCTTGTAGGGAAGAATGATATGTCAAGATGAGATTTTTCCATCTCTCAAGAGAGATTTCTTCTTGGCCACTCAAGAGTGAGATTGATGATAGTGCATGGCCATACCCAAATAAATTGATCCGATCAATGTCAATGTCATTTGTTAATATCAATCTACTCGGGATTGAGAAAGCATTGGACAATATAAGTTGACGTGGACCATGAATTATGTCCAATATGATATCGTGCGACAAAGGGATTGTGATATGATCTATTAAGGTAACTTTGAACTTTCAAAGTTATACTATTTGGGTAGTCATAATAGCTTGGTAGAGTCCGCTTATGGCTTACGGGTTCTAAATGGTTCGGACTCGTTGCTAACTTAGTATAATCCTATTGCATCACACACAAAGAACGGATTGAAAAGGCTGAAAATCTGGGAAACTGCCGAAGCAGTTTGGTACGACTGGCTATGAGGAGGACGGCTCCAATGGAGCTGTACGGCTGCCTGCCCGACCTAGACCAGATTTTGCAGATTTCTTCTTAGAGAAGGAATCACGGGTCTAAATGGAATTAGGTCAAACCCTCATATAAATATCTGATGCCGGGTTTGACAGCCCAATGGTTGATTTTAGAAATAAATAACAATTGTTTGGGAAACAATAAAACATAGAGAGAGGGGATTATTTATTTTGAGATTTAGAATCTTCAAAATATAATAATCAAAGAAGCAAAATAATTCCTACGAAGAAAGCATTTCTTCATCACCAAGCCTTTGATCTAGCAATCAATCAAGAAGGTGTTCTTGAGTCCGTTCGACGTGTGGATACCGATAGAGGGTGTTTGCTTTAGCACCATAAAGTCCGTGTTCATAGATGCGATCTTCAAGGGTTAGTATTCTTTTATCTTGTATTTAATTTAATAAACATAGACGGATCTGGGCTCATGGGTGTTTGATTTCATGTTATTATTCTGCTGCGCATATTGCATCAAAACCCAACAGTGGTATCAAATCCCCGTTCATCGTTGATTATTTTAATACGTCATGTTGAAATTATTTAATCTGATTATATGATTTGCATTATGATAAGATGACTATATGTGATTTGGGTTTTATATGAGATATAAATTTTATGAGCATGAGTATGGGGATTATGTGATTATTATATTGATGAGATCCATATGAATAATTGCATGTTAGGGTTATCAATAAATAATTGGATTATGTGTATTGATAATTTAGATATAATTAGTATATGTAATAAATTATTTATTCATAATATTGGTTAGATCAATTTAAATTCGTAATCTATAAATTCGTGTTGGTTTAATCTGATTAATGCATGAACACGATGTTGGGATTGATCGAATTTAACAAAAATTCTAAAAATTTGGGAATTTGGATCTTGGATCCGTACGGACGTCACAGAGCCATACGGCTGATGTGAAGCCGTATAGACTGGTCTCCGATATTCCCAGAATATGTTATGTTTTCTGGAAATTTCAGATTGTTCTGTAATATTTTTACAGAAATTGAATCTGGAGTTAAATCTGGTTTCAGATGGCAGGTTTTCGAAATCGTGTTTTCTGAAATAAGATCTTAATCAAGAAAATTGCAGAAATCAGAATTCTGACGAGTTTAGGATTGCTGTAATCTATAAAATTAATGAGACAATAAGGATCTTAAGACAAGTAACCGTTCTATACGGAATTGTGGTTGCCTTATAGGCTTAGTTTCGGCCGTATGGAAGAATCTCTTGGTTTCTTGATTTTAGTACAGAATTGTGGTTGCCTTATGGCTTAGTTTCAGCCATACATTTTGTGCTCTCAATTTATAAATGTTCTTCGGATTCAAAAGTTTTAGAATTTATCCCCATAAGCTATTGCAAATTGTTTGCAGAGAAAGAAACCAAATTTGGATTAATTCATCGTATAGGCCAATGGCAGGCTTACGCCTTTTCTGGATGTATGGATGAAATATCCAATCTGTAAATTGTTTACAGAAAATTTAAAATCCGTCCCCATAGTTTTGCTGCATAACTAAATCACAAGATTTTGCTTCTGTTAATTAATTTGATTAGTTAACAACCTTATGCATGATTGTATTAAATTATGTGTAACATAAATAAATATATAATGCATGTCTCTATGTAAATGACCTTCACAAAATTGTAAGTTTTATGCCATCCACGATTTAAACACTTGTGAAGTACCTTGATCATTTTGGTGTGGTTTATCTATCAAAGCAGGACACATTCTATCATTGAGAAGCAAGATGAGGCAAATGTTGTCTATATGTTTAAAGTAGTTAAACTTAATTAAGCTATCATAACGGTTATGGGTCTAAGGCATAAGATGGGATTAAAACATGTTGTGATATAAGATGTCCAAATCTCATAAAGGATCTAAGAGTCATATGTGATGTGATTGATAATTAGTTATCTACCTAAATAGCTTGGTTTTTTGAGGTTCATGCCAAAGCAGACTCACAAATCAAGTGAAATATGATTCTTAGCCCACTTAAATTATACTATACAAGAGTTGTATTTGAAGGTGTATAATTTAGTGGGAGTATTTATGAAATACATTAAATAATTCTAAATGATAATGGTATGAAATATATGTGTATATTGTTGGATATTATGCCCTAGGCCCTTGAGAAAGGCCTATGCGTTATATCATAGCTTCATTGTTACAGAGATAACAAACCTGATTATTATATCTTTTGTATGTTTATTATAACGATCATTGTCCCTAGCACTTATGAAGGGCTAGCATGAGTTTAATGGATAATCATATGATGATTATGGTGCATAGGATGCTGATTAAACTTGTGGGTACTTGTTGGAGAACAAGTACTGGATAGACCCGTTATGAGATTTATGTCATGGTCAAATGTCATAATTAAATCTCATAATAGTCATACCATTTGAATCCTTAGACCTGAGATTATCATGGTCTTCCACATGATGACACTATGTTTGACATAGTCAAATGCTACCTTTAATCGAGTAGTTATAAAGGCTATGATTGGCATGATCGGATTCTTGTAGGGAAGAATGATAAGTCAAGATGGGATTTATCCCTCTCTCAAGAGAGATATCTGCTTGGCCACTCGATGAGTGAGATTGATGATAGTGTATGGCCATACCCAAATGAATTGATGTCATCAATGTCATTTGCTCATATCAATCTACTCAGGATCGAGAAAGCATTGGACAACATAAGTTGACGTGGACCATGACTTATGTCCAAAATGATATCGTGTGACAAAGGGATTGTGATATGTTCTATAAGGTAACTTTGGACTTTCAAAGTTATACTAATTGTAGATACCCCCGAGCGGGCAACCCACGCGCTTTGGGCTAAGAAGCGGTGGATTATCCTAGGGTGTCTATTTGGTTTTAGAAGATTAGAGTCGCCACCTATGTTTTTAGATAAACATAAGAAAAACCTAATAATTAGCCTAAGTTTTGTTACGAAAACTAGAGATTCATGTGTTGAGGTTCGGAGGTTAGGTTACGAAATGGGAGTACTTAAACACTCATTTCGCCCAACTAACGTTGGTCTTGCTTGTTCGTAATCTACATAATAAAATGTGTTCTTCCTATTCTTTGAAAATTAGATTAAAGGGGTAAAAAAAGAGGTTTGAATATAGGGAGATAACTCCTTGGTCAACTTCAATAGAGTGAAGTAATCTTTGGTGTCATGTCCCAAAATGGTTTGGGTTATTGCACACTTTAATAAATGTAAAAGAAAAAAGAGATGAATAAAGAGAATAAGAGTGGTGAGAAAGAGTACCTAAGCTTCAAGAAGCTTCAAGGGTGTCTTTGGAGAATGCCTTGAAAATGCTTAAAAGTATTTGTGTATAGTTTTCTTGTACCAAAAAGAGTCTCCTTTGAAATGGTGGAGAAGAGGGGTTTTTATAGTTGAAAACAAGATGTTTTTGGTGCCAAAACAGAGTCACAAAGAGGGAATTCCCAGGCAAAATCAAGTAAATTTAGCAAGGGAGGGATTCTTGGAGAGAATCTGTAACTGACGCCCAGAAGCGCACGCCTCCGGCCTTTGGGGCGGAAGGCGCACGCATCTGACCTATGGAGGGAGAGGCGCGCGACTATGAGAAGGCAATTTTGACAGAATAGACTGGAAAGTTAGAACTTTTATTCAGTTTAGTCCCTGGACTTAACAGAGTCAGTCAGGAACTTAACGGAAGTAACAGAAACTAACGAAAAACACTTAAAACAAGAAGAAACACAAAATCAAATGTGCAATCGGGGTGAGCGGTCCAAAGTGGGGTGTCTACACTAATTGGGTAGTCATAATGGCTTGCTAGAGTCCGCTTATGACTTACGGGTTCTGAATGGTTCGGACTCGTTGCCAACTTTGTATAATCCTATTGGGTCACACACAATAAAACGGGTTGAAAAAGGCTAAAAATATGGGATTTTGAACTGGCCACTGTGTGGCGAAGAGACTGGCGTACGGCTCCTGTTGAGCCATACGGTTTCCCCCCCCCCCCAATTCTGGTTAGATTGTTAAGAATTCTTGTGTGACAAGGAATCCCGATACCAAAAGAAATTAGGTCAAACCCTCATATAAATGTATGCAACTGGATTTGACAGCTTCTAATGGTGATTTGAGAATCATAACACATTTTTTTAGAAACAATAAAATATAGAGAGGCAAGATTATTTACTTTGAGATTGAGAATCATCAAAATACAATAATCAATGAGCAAAATAATTTCTATGAAGAAATCGTTTCTTCACCAAGCCTTGGATCTAGCAAATAAATCAAGAAGGTGTTCTTGAGTCCGTTTGATGTGTGGATACCGATAGAGGGTGTTTGTTTTTCAACACCTAAAGTCCATATTCATGGATGCGATCTTCAAGGGTTAGTTTCTTTCATTTTGTATTTAATCAACATGGACGGATCCGGACTCATGGCTGTTTGATCTTATGTTTTATTCCGCTGCGCATGATGCATCAAAACCCAACAGTGGTATCAGAGCCCCGTTCATCGTTGATTATGTTAATACATCATGTTTAAATTATTTAATTCGATTATATGATTTTACATGATGATAAAGATGAATATGTGATTTGAGTTTTATGAGCATGATAATATGGGGATTATGTGATTATTATATTGATGTGATCTATATGAATAATTACATGTTGGGGTTATGTATAAATAATTGGATTATGTGTATTGATAATTTAGATCTAATTTGTATATGTAATAAATTGTTTATTCATGATATTGATTTGATCTATTTAAATTCGTAATCTGTAAATTCGTCTTGGTTTAATTTGATTAGTGCATGAACACGATAATGGAATTGATCGAATTTAAAAATTCTGGAAATCTGGGAATCTAGTGAAGGCCACCATACGGCGCCTTTGGAACCGTACGGGGACTAGGCTGCCGTACGGCGCCTTAGATTTTAGACTGTTTTGTTTTGTTTTCTGGTTTTCTAATGTTCTGTAAATCGTTTACAGAATTCAAATCAGGAACTGAATCTGGTTTCAGATGGCAGGTTTTTGAAACTGTGTTTCCTGAAATATGATTTAATCCAGAAAACTGCAGAAATCAGAATTCTGAAGAGTTCAGAATTGCTGTAGTCTTTGAAATTGATGACACAATGAATGATCTTGAAACAAATTACTTTTCTATACGGAAATGTGGATGCCTTTTGGCTTAGTTTTGGCCATATGGAAGATTCTCTTGGTTTCTTGATATTAGTACGGGATTGTGGTTGCCTTATGGCTTAGTTTCGACCGTGCGTTTTGTGCTCTCAATTTATAGATGTTCTGCGAATTCAAAAGTTTCAGAATTTATCCCTATAAACAAAGTGCAAATTGTTTGCAGAGAAGGAAACTAAATTTGAATTGATTCATTGTATGGACCAATGGCAGACTTACGCCTTGTTTCTGGGGATGCGAATGAAATATCCAATTTGTAAATTGTTTACAGAGAATATAAATTTCGTCCCCATAATTTTGGTACATAATTAAATCACAAGATTTTGCTTCTGTTAATTGATTTGATTAGTTAAAATTCATTATGCAAAGACTATATTATGTTTGACATAATTAAATATATGATACATGTCTCTATGTACATAAACCTTCTCAAAATTTAAAGTTTTATGCCATCCACGATTTAAACACTTGTGAAGTACCTTGATCGTTTTGATGTGGTTTATCTGCCAAAACCAGGGCACATCATTCTATTATTGAGAAGCAAGATGAGGCAAAGGTTGTCTATACATTTAAAGTGGTCAAACTTAATTAGGCTATCATAACGGTTATGGGCCTAAGGCATAAGACGGGATTAAAACATGTAAGGCATAAGATGTCACAAATCCCATAAAGGATCTAAGAGTCATATGTGATGTGATTGATAAGGAGTTATCTACCTAAATAGATTGGTTTTGAGGTTCATGCCAAAGCAGACTCACAAATAAAGTGAAATATGGATCTTAACCCATTTAAATTATATTATACAAGAGTTGTATTTGAAGGTGTATAATTTAGTGGGCGTATTTATGAAATACATTTTATATCTCTAAATGATAATGGTATGAAATATAGGTGTATATTTATTTGCATATTTTGTAGATTGTCTTAAACTATAATCATGATTAATTACTACGATCTACCCCACTTAAGAGAATGAGATTAACTTCCTTGACCTAGTCATGAGCTTAAGAATTGTTCTAAAGCAAGAACAGAAGTTATGAATTCTTAATAAATCCTATTCCTAAGAAACCTAATGCTTGAAGGTCGGACATAGACATAAATTAGAATCATGTGGATGAATCTATGAATGTCAATTGTCCTACGACTTACTATCATATGTTTGGAACTTGAGAAGTATCTAAAACACATGAATGATTATGTGATGAGCAATGAGATGTAGGAACGCTTCCTACAAGCAAGAAAGGCAAAAAAAAAAAAAAAAAGGTTTGAGATTGATTAGAGCCTAATATTCATGTGATGAATGAAAGGTATGCTGATAAGTTCTCATGTTTTGAACATGGATAGATATATTAATTAACTTAGATGGCTTGGTTATCAAGTTAGTTTGGAATTAACAAATGGATTTGATATTAATTCATAAGCGACAATTGATGTTTAAAAATGCTAAGTCTTAATATGAAATGGAAACCTTCTCAAACTCTAAAGGTTAATAAGGACAAAGATTTAAAATAAAGGCAAGACAAGAGTTGTGAAGCCTAAAGGAAATAATTGTGGCTAAACCTTAAATCTTGAGGATGTAATTGCTACCATGACAATGTGATTGACCATAGGAGAAATTACAATTTGAATTAAAAGATCAAAATGATGGGTAGTAGGACTACCACTTCAAGTATTTATGTTGTAATTTTACTTCTAAGTTCTTAGGTATTGGATACCGGATATGAATCCCACATTTGTATAAATGTGTAAGACTTGAGAAATAGAAAGACTAATTAAGGAAAGTAAAGATTAACCTATGTGGAAATAATGATGCAAAGGTTGCAACATTAATCTTAGGAACTTGCGAAGTGTCTTTACTTAGTAGGTTCATATTTGTTTTGAACAAATGGTGTTATGTTCTTACTTTAAGTAGAAATATTATTTTGGTTTCTTAATAGAAGATTATGAATATTTCTTATTTCGAATAAGAAAGTGTTCCATTAAATATGATTTGCTTTATTGTATAGCTAATCATATATTAAGACTTTATATCCTTATCTTGGAAGGACAAAATAATGATATAACGTAAATAATGGAAATCTGAATATGAGGATGTAATCGTTACATTCTTAAAGCATTGAAGTCTCAATCAAACGATAAGAAATACATGTCTAAAATTTCATGGGACGGACTTTTAAATTCACATGATTTTGAATCATGTGATATATATGAATCTTGGAAATTGATCGAAACACCTTTTACTAATGGTAATAAAAAGAAATACTCTTTTGGATGAATACATGTTGTATGTTGTTCATTAAAGTAACAATGCTAGAAAAGATTTCAATAACTCATGGCAAAAGTATTGATATACTCTGATCTGATCAAAGTAAGAACCATGGACTTGATGAGAATTCTGCAAAAAGTCTGTAGAATAAGAAAAACGAAATCTGATAACAACAACCGTACGGCTGCAAACTAGGTGTACGCCTAGGGATGAGCCGTACGGCTCCTGTTACAAAAATTTACAGATTGTCTGCAAACTGCTATTTTTCGCCTCATAATAGTCAAATTGATCTTTAATTAATCTTCTGGATTATGTGCTGGAAACAGTTGCGCTTACGCTAATTTGAGTTTCATCTAAGGTTCGACTGATACCATATTAGATATGGAATGAAAGAAAAACTTGGTTTGTCTTTCATAATGATTTGTGATGCGATACTTTTATGAAAAGTATTGTATTGGACAAAATCACACCTAAATCTAGTTAATGTATTTTCATGGGATATCTTAAGGATATTAATTTTACATCCCTTAAAGAGTACGAATCGTTTGTTACTCAAAATAGTACTTTTTAGATAAATTGTTTATCTCTAAAGAACTAGTGGGAGTAAAATGTATCTCGAAGAGTTCGAGACCCAGAAATGACATATAACCTAAGATGGAAGTTGAACAAGGTTTCACAAGGAGTTGTGGAATTTCGTTCAAGTATACACAAGTACTTTGCATACAAGATAGGATACTATCTATGACAAGAAATATTGATTTCTCATAATAGAAAGTAATAAGGAAGATATCATTGCGAATGATTGACTTATTACCTATCAAGATGCAATGTCCACTCCGGACTTAGATCAATGACTTGGAGTCATGAAATCTAAAGTGCAATCCATGTATGATAATCAAGTTTGGAACTTGATCGTTCTACCCTAAGCTTAAAAACTATAAGGTGGAAAGAAAGTTTTTTTTTTGAAGAAAACGGACATGGATCGCAAGGTGCATGCTTATTAAGCAAGACTAATTGAGAAAAGTTAATTCATAATATCGATTATGATGAAACTTTATCACCCGTAGTCGTGCTTAATGGAATTTTAATTGTCATAACCTCATATTGCGAATATGAAATATGATAAATGGATGTCAAAAAAATATTCTTTAACTTGAACTTACTTTAGGATGTGTTTGATACAACCTAAAAGTTTTGATTGATCCATAAAATTCTAATAAAATATGCAAGTTGCAGAAATCCATGAGATGGATTAAAGCAAAATACTTGGAGTGAAATTTTCATTTTGATGTAGTATTCAAAGAGTTTGAATTCATCAAAGATGAGACTTGTGATTACAATAAATTTAGTGGGAGCATAACATTATTCCTAGTCTAATATATATGGTTGACATATAATTCATTTTGAAAGAAGTTTCTAAATAGACTTGGATAAAGCCGCCTATATCCTTGGAATTTAGATTTATGGAGATAAATCTAAAAAGTTGATTGGTTAAAGTCAAAGTACTAATATAGACAAGATAGTGAAAATTTCATAATGTAAGACTCTTGGGGAGGTTACTTACAAATGTCTAATGGCATCACTCTTGACAAGATTTAGTCTTACTGGAAGACTGATGAGCAAAGAGTACATGATTAGGATTCCATATGCTTCGGCAATTGGATCTATCATGTAAACTAAGTTAATGTACTAAGACCGGATGTCTCATATACTTGGGGTATGATGTGACAATACCAATTGGATCCTAGTGAAAGTCACAAGTTAAGAAACATCCTTATGTACTTGAAAAGGAATTAAAGGATTCATTCTTGATCTTTGATGGAATGAAAGATGATCTTGTAATAGTTACATAGATGCATTCTTACAAACCAATAAAGATAAACATTGTAGTATAAATACATGTTTATGTTTAATAATGGTGTTAGAAGAGTTTTAAATATACCATTACTATTCTACAAAATGTTGAGTATCTAGTAGCATGAGATGCAACTAGAAAATTTGGATAAGAAGATTAATTAGTAAACTAGAAATTGTTTCTAGTGTCACTAATTTTATGGAACTTCATTGTGTCAATAATTGTTATTACACAATCTAAGGGGCTAATGTCTTATTTAAATATATACTCAGACATTTCTATCTTATTCGAGAAATCGTCAAAGATGGGAGATGTCAAAATATGCAAAATACCATATGATGATAACAATGATAATCATCTTACATTAGCTCACTTGCAATAATGATGGAGATCATAATTATCTCAATGAGTATTGGATACACGTTGATTGGGCCTAGTGCAAGTGGTAGATTGTTGGAGATTATGCCCTAGGCCCTTGAGAAAGGCCTATGCGTTATATCATAGCTTCATTCTTACAGAGATAACAAACCTGATTATTATATCTTTTGCATGTTATTATAATGATCATTGTCCCTAGCACTTATGAAGGGCTAGCATGAGTTTAATGGATAATCATATGATGATTATGGTGCATAGGATGCAGATTAAACTTGTGGGTACTTGTTGAAAAACAAGTACTGGATAGACCCGTTTTGAGATTTATGTCATGGTCAAATGTCATAATTAAATCTCATAATAGTCATACCATTTGAATCCTTAGACCTGAGATTATCATGGTCTTCCACATGATGAACATTATGTTTGACATAGTCAAACGCTACCTTTAACTGGGTGGTTATAAAGGCTATGATTGGCTTGATCAGATTCTTGTAGGGAGGAATGATAAGTCAAGATGAGATTTGTCCCTCTCTCAAGAGAGATATCTGCTTGGCCACCCGATGAGTGAGAATGATGATAGTGTATGGCCATACCCAAATGAATTGATGTGATCAATGTCATTTGCTCATATCAATCTACTCGGGATCGAGAAAGCATTGGACAACATAAGTTGACGTGGACTATGACTTATGTCCAAAATGATATCGCGTGACAAAGGGATTGTGATATGTTCTATGAGGTAACTTTGTACTTCCAAAGTTATACTAATTGGGTAGTCATAATGGCTTACTAGAGTCCTCTTATGACTTACGGGTTCTGAATGGTTCGGACTCGTTGCCAACTTAGTATAATCCTATTGGGTCACACACAATAGAACGGGTTGAAAAAGGCTAAAAATTTGGGATTTTGAACTGGCCACCGTACGGAAAGAAGTTGATTGGTTTGAGTCAAAGTACATATATTGACAAAGTTCTTAAGAGATTCCGCATGTAAAACTCTAAAACAGGAAATTTGCCAGTTGCACATGGCATAACTTTTAGCAAGAATCAGTGTCCTAAGACGACTGATGAGCGTGAGAGAATGAATGGAATTCCATATGCTTCTGCAATTGGATCCATCATGTATGCCATGATAGGGTGAAAATTAGGAAACTAAGTCCAAATCCCGTCTTTTGATGGAGTCCGGAAAAGCTGGTGCGGGAGAGTGTGCGGCCTCCCGCTTTGAGAGTGTGTGGTCTCACACTTTTACAGTAAAAAATTGTCATTTATCGCCCAAGTGTGCGGTTGCCCGATATTCGTGCATGCTGTCGCATAAAACCTCAGTCCCTGCGCCCGTTTTAATTCTTGAATGTGCGTCCGCCCATGGAGAGTGTGTGCGTCCGCCCATTAGGCCTGGACTTAAACCTTAATTTGTTTTCTTCCTTTCTTCACCGGTTTAAGTTCATATCCAATTAGCTCCTTTTAAGAACTAATCAACCACAATTCCAACCTTTTTCCCTGTAACAAATACACTCCAAAACTCTATTAAAACATGACTAAACTCGAGAACTTAACACAAAACAAGTCCAAAAATAAATGAACTGGATGCGTAGAAACACATCCATCACTTACCATGTATTGATAATTAATTGGTTTCTTACGTCTAGTTTGTATCCCTTTGTCTAATCCCCCTATCACTTTGGATATAGGATGAATCTTTTGAATTCTCAAAGGAGGAACTCTTCTGACGGGATCATCTACTCTATTGCAGTCCTCATTATTTTCATTTTCTGCAACTGAACTGACTTCTGGTGTAATCTCTGGTGTTGCCTCAAGTGTGGTAACACTTAGGCCAACATATGGTCCAACACTTATGTCAACACTTGGTCCAACATAAATGTCAAATTCACTTTGAGGTTGTTCTAACAGTACCAAAAGAGGATAAACACCTGGTTCATCTACAACACTTGGCACATCATCAAAAACAATATTTACTGATTCTTGAATAGTTCCCAATCTTAAATTATACACTCTATATGCATGATTGTCTTGAGAATATCCAAGAAAAATGCCTTTATCACTCGTAGAGTAAAACTTAGCTAAGTAATCCCAATCTTTTAATATGAAACATACACACGTAAACACATGGAAGTAATGCACATGTGGTTTCTTCCCATTCAAAATCTCATAGGATGTCATTGTTAAATCGGGTCTTAGAAAGACTCTATTAGAACTTTGACAAGCCGTGCTCAAAGCTTCAGCCCAAAATCTTTTTGAAATTCTTTTTGAGAATAACATAATGCGGCCCATGTCATGCAATGTTCTATTTTTCCTTTCGGCCACCCTATTCTGCGATCTAAAGGTTGAAAATCATGATTTATCCCATTTTTCTTACAAAAGAATAAATGGAACCATTTGAAAATTCTTTTCCATGATTGGATCTTATACAAAAAATAAAAACACAAAACATGTTTTTGATTTTGGAATGCAAGAGTTTAAATTTATCTGAACTTTCAGATTTTTCTCCTAGAAAATATACACAGGTAAACCTAAAAAAATCATCAACTATAACATAAATATACCTCTTACCTCCCAGATTTTCTGCCTCAATTGTACCCATCAAATCCATATGCAAAAGTTGAAAACAATGTGTTGTCCGAAAGTGTTGCTCTTGGTGTTGGGCAGCACATTGGGTAACACAAGTCTCCTTATATTTAAGGCAGTCCCCACAAACAATTTTGTTCTTAAGATTCAGTTTGGGGACTCCTTTGATAGCCTCAAACTTTAAAATGGTCTTCAAGTTTTGATAATGGACATGTCCCAACTTATGATGCCACAAAATTGTGTCATCCATATTAATTGTATTGCATAATTGTTTATATTAAAAAGATAGAAAATGTCACTTGATCTAGTTCCTGACATTACACAAGTGTTAGTGTTATCAAAAAATTCACAAGTATTACTATTAAATTTACCTCCAAGTTGTCATCGCACAATTGGCCAATGCTTGTTAAATTAGCAACCAATTCATCAACGTGCAAGACATTCTTCAAGACAGGGAATCCAAAAACATCAAGTGTCCCTTTCCCTATTATATTTCTCTTTCCTCCACCTCCATATCTCACCGTTCCTTCTTGGATAGATTCATAGTCTTTCAAGAACACTTTTGTTCCATCATATGATGTGAGCAACCACTATCAAATTACCATGAACTTGGAACGTTAGTCCTCAAAGAAGCAAATAGAATATTGCATTTATGTTTAGATTTCAAAAACCAGACTTTCTTTTTAGATTTTTGATTTTCTGATCACCACTGTTGTCTTGAGTGTTGGGTAACACTTAAGCCAACACATGTGAACTGGTCTTTTTCCTTTTTAGAGTAAATAATCAAATTTACTATATCCAATTGTGTGACAATATTCACACACACACGGTTGATCAGAATTATCACTTGATGAACTACTTTTTACTTTTTCATGTTCTTTTACAAAACATGTTTCATTATTTTCATTCATTAGGGTAGAAGTGATTTTGTCAAGAGAGTCTTGGAACCCAATACCTTCTTTGAGTGACTTACTCAAGTCGAGTATTTCATCCAATTTTGAGAACCCCGGTTGAGATTTTTGAAGGTGGTCTCGGCTAGCTTCAACTTGGACTTGACTTTGACAAGTTCAACGTCCAACTTTGTGAATTACACCGCCAACCGAATCAAAGGGTCTTTTAGCTCATGATTTTCCTTGGTTAAGATCTCTACAATCTTGTTGTTTTCCTTCCATTCTTTGAACAACGCCTTGCAGAGATCTTTTAACCTATCAATGAGCTCATCCTTGCTTAAATCCTCCTCATTTGGACTTTTTGCTTCAACATTAATTGAATCATGAAAACAAAAATCGTCAGAAAATCTAAAACGATTATACCTGCTGGATGTAAGTCTACGTGTTCTCTCGCTCCGGACAACACCATGCGTAACACCTTCAGAATCTGACTGTGAGTGCTCCCAAGCCATGGTTAACGTGGCTGATTGATCTTGTTCTTTAATGTTTTCTAGGTCTCGTTCCTCACTATTCCTAAGTGAAGCATAATTCGACCCATAAAGAAGAGAAAGTCTCTCAAGATATGGATTAGCAAGATTCAAGGCCATGACAATCTGGATCAAATACATAGTATGTCAAGTAACCAGCTCTTGATGCCAATTGAAAATGTCTATGACCTTGGTTTTAGAAAGTGTTATCAAAGGTTTTGAAAGTGCAACAATAACACTTCCAATAACACTTTACACACCCGAATTGAAAAGCAATTTTTAAAGAGTTTTGCAGCGGAAAAACACACAAGAAATAGTTTTGCTCAAAGATATATAAATACATATCTTGAGTGAGCCACGAAGGCAAGACCTTTACTATTATAAATTATAATTTGTACAAGGCCGAAAGATTCCTATCGCTATTACAAGAATTGCTCTAAGAACCGAAGAAGATCATACAAGAAACCCTATCCTAGCCAAACAAATTTGAAATCAGAGATTAAAAGAATGGAAACGAGT
The DNA here is from genome assembly GCA_026119855.1 of Campanula takesimana. Taxonomy (NCBI): domain Eukaryota; kingdom Viridiplantae; phylum Streptophyta; class Magnoliopsida; order Asterales; family Campanulaceae; genus Campanula; species Campanula takesimana. The sequence goes on along the minus strand of JAOWBW010000974.1, from coordinate 324,973 downwards.
AGGGAGAACGGGGTCTTATCGAACCAAGAAGTGTATGTTCTTGTGTGAAAGGGTGTGTTCTACTTGAATTTCTTCAAGTGCTGTGTGTTATCATTTCTCTTGTTCCATCACTTGCTATTTATAGTCTTCAAAAGACATGGGGAATACTTCAAAATGGCTGAAGAATTTCGTTGAAGGAGTGGAGAGAGTGATTGTTTATTTTTGGGGTAAAAAGGATCACAATCCCACCTTTTTAGGAACCACTTCTTAGGGCCCAAGTTCTAGCTTCATCCTTTTATAACTTCAAGCTTCAAATGTCTTGTACTTCCTTGCTCAGTACTCAGTAGTTGAATGAGTTTTTTTCCCACGTTTTTCTCTTGACTTTAATCCACAAGTTATGCATCAAATCTCCTTTTATGCGTAACTTCAATTATCTTCAACTCCATTCCTTATTTCTAGCATTCCACCTTGTTACAACCTGAAATATGAACAAAGAAAAAACATTCTTGCAAAATATGTTAAATTTGAATACAAGATAATATTGTGAAAAGAAATGTTCAAATATTATTCAGATTTTCGTCTGATACAGTGAGACAGTGTTGGCAGTACTTGTGGTAGCACCACAGTCTGCACTTACATATTTGATAGAATCTTTTCTCACTCATGAAAAATCTCTGTATTTTTGTTATATGCTGAACAACAACAGTGAGGAATACAACTAATTTTGATAGCAGCCGTATGTGTTTGTCAGGATGGTAACGAGGTTGGGAGGCAAAATTATACCATTCGAGATGATATAGTCAAGTATGGTGTCAAGTACTCGATTTTTCAACTTCTAATTTTGCTATTCTTGTGTGGAACATTTGTATAAATTGCTGATTTTTCATTCTTATTATTAGTGATTCTTGATTATGATAGCCAAATGAAAATTCCTTAGCCTAAGGTTTATTGAAGACAACAGTGAGGCTACGGTATTTTTTTTTTATTGGTTACTTTGTTATTTCATCAAGTTAATTTTTTGTAATATGTCAATTGTGTCTCAAGCATAAATGACAAAATTGGTAATTGATAAAAGGAAAGGGCTATTTCCATTACAATTTATGCTTTTCCACTACATTCATTAAAATATTAATAAAATAATCAATATCTTGACACAATTGCCCTTATATTTAACTTTCATTAATTAAAGAGCACTTTCTTAACATAATATATATTTCATATTTTTTTATACACATTATTTTCCAAAATTAATGACCAATTTTAAGAAAACAATTTGGCTCAAAAAACTGATTTTTTGTAAAAAAAAATTGTCTCTAAATATTTTTCTCTATTCATTATATACTTGCAAAACTAGAAGTTTAGAAAGTAGATAGTAAAGATTTTTGTACACCTTTGTAACTAACATTTACAAAAAGTTGAATTTCTTCAATTTATTTAATATGAAAAAAAATACATTCATTAAAAAAAGTAAGTTACTATAAAAGATGTTAATTTTCTGCACATACATTTTATATTTGACAATCTTAAATATAAATTTATTTATTTTTATATTTGAAAAAAAAACCAATCGTTACGTGAATTTATTAGTCAATATTTTTTTATTGAAATTAATAGTTGTTATTTTTAATTCATATCTCCAGAAAATGGCAAAAAAAAAAAAAAGGGTTACTCCCTGCATAATTTTTTTAGCACTTTATAATTATCTTCATATTTTGTATTAAAATGTTTTATGAATAGTATAAATATAAGAAAAAAATATCAAAGAATATAAAAGATGTTAACTTTGGAAAGTTGTTTTCTATTAAAGAAAGTTGAATGTAAAGGCAATTGTGTTAAGATGTTGATTAATTCATTAATACTTAAGTAAATGTAGTGGAAAACTACAAATTCTAGTGGCAATAGCCCCTCCTTTGATAAATACATGAAAATATCATGTACTCCCTCTGTTCCATACCAATGGGCACTTTTGGTCAAACCAACTTGAACTTTGACTAATATTTTATTTTATCGTAAATTATTAATCTCCATAAAAAAATAAAAAAAATAATAAATTAGTAATAGAAACATTAGCAATAACTATTTTTAAATTTTTATGGAGATAAATTATTTATCATGAAATGTTGGTCAAAGTTCAAGTAAGTTTGACCAAAAGTATCTATTGGTGAGGGACGGAGAGAGTATATGATATTAGAAGGGGCCATGGACCCTAGGCCCCTGAGCCCAGAGACAAGGACATTTTAGGAAACTGCAGATCCCTTATTCCTTATACACCCCTCACCTACACAATGACCTTTATGACCTCGCCTATGCCCCATCCCAGCTCGCGCACATGCCATCTCAATGCCACGTCGTCTTAGTCAGCTCATATAACTGACACATAATTAACATATGTAAGAGTCAAATAAAATTCACTTATTTTATTTTTGTAATATTATTTGGTCAAACTCGATCAAACAACAGTCAAACTCTTATAACAGACACATAGTTAACATATAACAATAAAAAATTATATTTTATTCATTTTTTTTAGAAAAATAATAATAATATTTGGTCAAATTTGGTCAAACGCGGTCAAACTCTTATAAATGACACATAATTAACTTATAAGAGTAAAAAAAATCATTTTTTTTTCATTTTTTTATAAATAAATGTAATATTATTTGGTCAAATTTGGTCAAACTCATTCAAACTCTTATAACCGAATAATAATTAACATATAAGAGTAAAAAAAAAAAAAAAAAACTTTTTCATATAATTTTTTTAAAAATATATATATTATTTGGTCAAGCTTGGTCAAACAGAAGTCAAACTCTTATAATTGACATATAATTAACATATAAGAGTAAAAAATTATCTCTTTTTTCATTTTTTAGAATTGTTTTTAATATTATTTGGTCAAATTTAGTCAAACTCGGTCAAACAGTAGTCAAACTCTTATAACTGATACATAATTAACATATAAGAGTAAAAAAAAATCACTTTTTTTATTTTTATAGAAATAAATTTAATATTATTTGGTCAAGTTTGGTCAAAATCGGTCAAACACCAGTCAAATTCTTATAACTGACACATAATTAACATATAAGAGTAACAAAATTCACTTTTTTAATTTTTTAAGAAAATAATTAATTTGGTCAAATTTTATCAAACTCAGTCAAACTCTTATAATTAGTGTATATGACCAATTATGCTCTTATAATTGAAGTGTACTAGTCATTTTTTTTTCACACTTTTTCATAAAATAAATAAAAATATATTTTATTAATGTTGACTTTCATATGCGGTTAAACCGCAGTCAAACTCTTATAACTGACACACAAGACATGTTCGCCTCTTATAATTAATGTATAAGAGTCTTGTTTTTTCACTTTTTCTTATCATTAAAAAAAGAACTAACATTATTTGGTCAAACAAGGTCAAACTCTCATAACTAGTGTATAAGACTAATTCTCCTTTTATAATTGAAGTATAAGAGTCATTTTTTCACATTTTTCACAAAATAAATTAAAAATAATAATATTTTATTAATATTGACTTTCATATTCGGTCAAACGACAGTCAACTATTATAAATGATACACAAGACTTGTCCACATCTTATAATTAAAGTATAAGAGTCATGTTTTTTTTTTTTACTTTTTTTCTTATTAATAAAAAAATCTAATATTATTTAGTCAAATATCAGTCAAACTCTTATAATTAGTATATAAGAGTTAGTTTTTCATATTTCTTAATAATTTTTGTAAAAAACTAAAAAAAAATAATCATAAGACATGTCCACCTCTTATATTTAAGATATAAGAGTAAACAAAGTATTCAACTTTTTTAATTTTTTAGGAAAAAAGTTAATATTAATTGGTCAAATTTGGTCACACTCATTCAAACTCTTATAACTATTGTATAAGACCAATTCTTCTCTTATAACTGAAATATAAGTGTCAATTTTTCACATTTTTTTCACAAAACAAATTATCCTAATAATATTTTATTATGAATATTAATGGGCTGATATAACTAATTTGGGTTAGCCTGTTTTATAAGGGCATTTTGAGCAGCTTAGAAAAATAGAGTTTTTATTATATAATGAACCTAAACCTAATTTGGGATCAAAATAAGAAACTTCCCTTTGAAGAAAAAAAACCAGTCCAAGTGCCCGGGCCTTCAACAGAATAGAGCAGGTATAATTCGATTCAATTCCTAGGTTGATTATAAGGTTAAATTATGATACTTGGTTTATACTAGAATAATACGTTAAAAATGTGGGTGAATACTTAACTTTATACCAGCACATATTATACATAGAAAGATAAAAGATGAAATATGAGTTGGATGATATGTTGTTAAACTGGGAGACAAGAAAAGATAAAAATATAAGATGGAGATTGGCATAAGGTGCATGGCAATTGGTATCAGAGCATTGGGATTAGATCTTAAAAGGAATAAGAACTCTGATATTGAATAGGTTTGGGTACTTGAAAATTACGATTTAGAGCAGTTTAGAGAGACTAAGTTTTCTTAAGTCAATAGAAGCCTAACGAATTTGGGAGATGAGGTTAAGATAGAATTCGAGGACGGATTCCTTTTAAGGGGGAAAGAATGTAATACCCCTATAATTTAAGTAGTTTATTTTGGGATTTAGTTATATTTTGTGCTATTAATATCAATATTAGTTAGTGATAAATAGTAACTTAGAATTAGACTTTGTGAGTATAATGTTCACGGGCCATTATGAATATTAATTGGCTGATATAATTAATTTGGTTTAGCCTCTTTTATAAGGGCATTTTGAGCAGATTAGAAAATAGAGTTTTGATTATATAATGAACCTAAACCTAGAAGCGGGACAACGACGAGGGTACTTAGGCTCCATTTGTTTCGCGTAAAATAATTTCCGGAAAATGATTTCCCGTAAAATGTTTTCCGGAAAATGACATAAACATGTTTTTGGTTGTTTGGTAAATCTAAGAAAAATATTTTCCGAAAAATATTTTCATATGAAAATAATAATAATTTAATATGAGGAAAAAAATTATTATGAGAAAAAATTTGAATGTAGGTGGGGGGTTGGGGTGGGATGGGTGGTTGTGGGGGGTGGGTGGTGGGGGTAGGTGGTGGGGGTGGTTGGGGTTGGGGAAGGAGTTCAAAAATAATTTTAATATGAGTGAAAAAGTTTTTTTTGTTTGTTTGTTTTGGGGGGTGGGTGGGGGTAGGTGGTGAGGGTGGGTGGTGGGGGTAGGTGGGGTTGGGGGAGGTGTTCAAAAATAATTTTAATATGAGTGAAAAAGTTTTTTTTTTTTTTTTTTTTTTGGGGTGGGTGGGTGGGGGTAGGTGGTGGTGTGGTGGGGGGGTAGTGGGGGTAGGGAGCGCGAATGTGGGAGTTGTTAGAAAATAATTTTAATAAGAGTAAAATATTTTTATTTTTTTGGGGGTGGGTAGTGGGGGTGGGTGGTGGGGTAGTTAGGGGCAGGAGAGGTGTTCAAAAATAATTTTAATATGAGTGAAAAAAAGTTTTTTTATTTTTTTGGTGGGGGGGGTGGGTGGTGGGGTAGGGTGGGTGGTGGGGTAAAGTGGCGGAGGCAGGTGGTATTTTTTTTTTTTGGGGGGTGGGTGGGTGGGGTTGGGGGATGAGGGAGGAACTTAAGGTTGGAGGGTGGGTGGGGGTGGGATATGATGGATGGAGAGGGTGGTGTTGGGGGCGTAGTGGGTAGGATGAGGTTTTATGGAGAGTTGAGTGTGAACGAGGGAGTTAACATTTTCTGGAAAATGACTTACATAGAAAAAATCCGTAAGTCTTTTTACTTAGAAAAGAGGGAAAAGCATTTTCCGGAAAATATTTTCCTCATTTTCCTGTGCGTAACAAACACCGGAAAATGGGGAAAACATTTTTCGGAAGTTATTTTACGCGAAACAAACGGAGCCTTAGTTTCAAATGGCAGTACATGTAATATCCCGAGAATTTATGATTTTTCGTTTGGGATTTAATTAGATTCTGTGCTATTTATATTAGTTAGTGCTAAATAGAAAATTGTAATTGGACTTTTGAGTATAGTGTTTACGGGCCATTTTGATTATTTAGCAGGCTGATTTTTGGGTTTAGCCTTTTATAAGGGCAGTTTGGGTAAATTAGAAAAATAGAGTTTAGATTATTTATAATTAACCTAATCCTAATTTGGGATCAATATAAGAAACTGACGTTTGAAAGAAAAAAATCAGTCCAAGTGCCCGGGAGAAGTAGGGGCGGCGGCCGTCGCCTTTAACAGAGCAGTTATAATTCGATTCAATTCATAGATTGATTATAAGGATAAATTATGATACTTGATTTATACTAGAACATTACTGTTGGTCCTAAAAGGCAACAAGGGTATGAAAAATTGTTAGAGGAAGGGGGGTGAATAGCTGTTTTAAAATTCTTTTCGAACCCTTGTAAAATCAATTGCAAGTGCGCACTTAATCTAATAAGCGTTATAAAATGCGCCTAAGAGAGTGAGTGAAATGCACAGCAGAATTTAAGATAGTAAAATAGGCGCAAATGGGTTAAAGGGGGCACACACACACTATAGAGATTTTTGGCTCAAAGTGAGTGAAATATGGAACTAAGGCAAATGATAAAACCAACACAACAATATTCAATCCAATCAATCTACAATGAGTAAACAAGCAAATAGTGAGATAAGATATAAACTTGAAAGTAAATGACAAGAAATAAATACGCGCTATTTGGAGAGGTTCGATCGGGAAATGATCTACGTCCTCTACCAAGATGGTTAGTCTTGGATTTCTAATGGAGATCTTATAATATGAGTGAGTTACAAATTACAATGATTGAGCTCAAACTAACTCAAAGATCTATATCTATGAAAGAACAAATCCTAGACAAAATCGGTGTATCTCTTAAAGAGAGATCTAAATGATCAAACTTAAAGAGGTGCGTGTGTATTTTTGATTCAAAGCTCTTTAGATCTATAAGATTGAGAGCACAAGACATCAAAAGTGTTTTTGCTTGAGGATCTGGGCTAAGGATGAAGGTATGAAGGTGTTCTTGAGAAATCTGGGAATTCAAGGCGCAATCTTCAAATCTTCAACAATTTCTTGAGAGAAAATTCATAGCAACTTAGCAACTTCAAATGTTTGAGGTTATGAGGTATTTATAGGTGAGCTCTCAAAACTAGCCGTTGGAAATCCCTTGTGGATAAGATAAAGGACAGATGTGCTGGAGCTCGCTTAGTGGAGCATGTGTCATTTTATAGCCGTTAGACACATAACATCAATATGATCGTTGTGGATAAGTGTCCTCAAATCTAGGTGCATACGTGTTATTATTCCACTGTTGGATCTTTGGCGTAATTTGAATTTCTTCAAGTCTTCATGTCTTCAATAAATCATCAAGTGTTGAGTGTAAGTATAGAGGCGCATATGAATTTTCTGGGCGCATGACATTGCACACGCTAGAGGGCGCATAGGCGCAATACCTAGTAGGCGCATAGGCGCATATGTTCACTTGTGATTTTTCTTGAATATTGATATCTTTGCCCTATTCCTAAGCCTATTCTATTCAAATGGACTACCTAAAAATGAAGTATAAATGCTTCTTACATATGGGTCTAAAGTCCATGAAATAAAACTTAGGTGATGGCTCAATCAAATCTATACATTAAAAACTGAGATATAAGTGGGCATACCCAACAATCTCCCTCTATTTGATTGATGCTATTACCTACTATATCAGGAACAAACATTATACTTGATAATAACATGTCCAAATGAATGAAATTGGTAAATCATGTCTCAAGTTAATGCACACACTAGTCCAAGATATAGATTTCTAATCTATTCCAATAAGGATAAAACATTACAAATGGAATAATAGAAATGACAATTAACACATTCAAAATATATGAGTTTTAGTTTGAAAAATGTTTAAACTGAATGTTTAAACTATATGCATAAAATATATGAGCAGTTCAAGTATAATGCATTTGGTTTTAAACAAAACATTCATTGCTCTACAAACAAGAAGTTTGAGTGAACAAGGTTTGATGTAAACATGATGCATTGTTCTTTTAATACTTGGAATATTGGAGTTGACGATTACAAGTATTCAACAGAACAAAATAAAAATGTGCTAAAACATGTAAGCACTAAAGTTACTAGCATCAAAAGAGTTTACTTAACAAAAGAAATTACAAACAAATAAATACTAAGTGTTAGGAGGCGGCGGAGGTGAGTCGTCCTTCAGACCTTCTTCAATTGTGTTCACGGAGCGCGTGACCTAGGGATGGCCAAACCGGACCGGAACCGGAAAACCGGACCAGAATCGGACCGGAAAAGCCCGGAATCGGAGCAAACTGGGGAGTAAACCGGAACCGGAGTAATCGGAACCGTGGTAAGCGCCGGCCGGTTCAGGGTCACATATATGGCGAACCGGAACCGGATCGGCATTTCCATTAAAAAAAATAAAAATCCCTTATTTTTCAATAAATTTTAACATGTTTATTCATTAGTGTATTATAAAATAAAAATCTCTTGTCTTTTAATAAATTTTAACATGTTTATTCATTATTGTATGATAAAAAAAAATAAAAAAAGGTAGCGTGGACTGAACCGGAACCGTACCGGAACCGGATTGTGATGACCGGATTCGGAACCGGTGTAAGCGCGGGCCGGTTCAGGGTCACATATATGCCGAACCGGAACCGGGCCCGGAACCGGTTTTGGTCATCCCTAGCGTGACCTGCTTGGTCAGTTGATAGGATATGTTAACAGTGGTGAAAGTATCAGAAACACCATCTCTTATGTAGCGCAGGTGCCCATCATTTGTAGTCTGATACTCATCAATGGAGCGCTGAGTAGTGGCCTGTTGCTGCGAAAAATTTTCAGCTATCACTTGGAGATGTTCTTCAACAGCAGCTTGTGTGGTGAGTATATCTGCAGAAACTCTATCTGCACGCCTGTCTGCACTGGAGTGGGCTGCGCTGAAATGGGTGACAATCAATTCCTTCAAAACATATAACTTTGAGAGCACGGTGCTAACATCAACAGGAATGCTGGATTCTGCGTTATGAGTAGGCGTTGGAGTCACAGGCGCTTTAGGTGCAGCTGCGCCATATGTAGTTACTCCCAAAATTTCAAGCTCAGCCTTGTCCTCCTTGAGCTTATCCATCACATCTAGCAATTTATTGCTATCCCCAGACACTAACTCATACAATCTCCTCACATCAGATGCAGCACTCGCCTGCACTTTTTTAATTGCATCAATAAAGTTTTGGCCATCTGTGAGTTTGATGCCTCCAGCAATGCAGACTTCAAGAGAAGTAAGAGTAGCTTTGAACAATTCATTCATCTGATCTATATCATCATTCCATTGCTGAGGAGACAGAAAGTGTTTGTCCCTAATGTCGCTTCCTATACGCGCTATCTCCCCCTTAATGGCAGCAATCTCATCTGCCTGAGTAGCTATCATAGAAGTATGAAGCTCAAATTGAGATTCAATGCGCGCTTGACCTTTCTGTATTTGTTGAAGCAGAGAAACAACCAAACTCATATCAGCAGAGGGCAGAGGAGGCAGATGAGCAGAGGGGTGCCTAGCATGAGAATGAATAGGAGACCGTTGGGGAGAGGGAAAATAATCATCACTAGAATCATTTCCCAAGGCATCCACGAGCCTTTCTCTGGTGGTTAAATCAACAGAAGTAGTGGGAACAGTAGCAGGAATGGTTGGCGCAGGAGCAGGAGCAGGAGGCGAAGGAGTAGTCTTGCGCCTTTTGAAGGGCTCGCGCTCCCCCTGAACTGGTTCCTCTTTTGGTTCACCAAAAAGTTCAGAAGATATCTGATCCCTGAAATGTTTTTGTTGAGGAGTGAGTTGAACTGGTGCTGGAGTAGGAGTTGGAGTTGGCTTTGGAAATGGAGCAGGTGTAATAGTGACCTTCCTTGCAGTTGCTGTTGTAGATTTTATTGGTGGCGCGCGAGTTGGAGGAGGAGGCGCATTAGGGACAGGCGCGCATTTGTGAATACCCCTTTCCTGAAATGCGGGCGACGCATAGGAAGTTTCTTATTCTTTATCTTTTTTTTAATCTTTTCTATGGGATTAGGTATTCAAGTTAGAATTTAACTTTATTAAGAGTCGCCACGTTGTTTTACTTGCAGTTAAAACATTGAGAAAAACTTAACAATATTAACAAAACTAACAAAGAGAGGGTTCGGGGGTCATGTCACGATAAGAGAAGAATATCAAGTGATCACTCATATCGCCCGATAGATCGGACTTTTTATCATGATTCAAGATGTGTTAGTGTGTGTTAGTGATTTTGACCGGATCCAAAGATTGCCTATGTTCCCCTCGTAAAGAGAAGCTCAGGTCGACGTAGTTCGCACATAATCGGAATAGAGAGAAAGAAGAGGGATCATGCATAATGAAGGGGGAGGAGAAGAATCATACAAGATGATCACATCCTAGAATAATGACTATGCCATTGAAGGGTCTCAATGAACATTCATCATATTCATCATTGGAGAGTTCATTGATCATGGGAATATTTACCTAAAGTAGGGTTTAGAAGTAGTTCCTAGATCTTATCGATCATCATTGGCTATACAATATGAACAGGGATTAAAACATTAGATCTAATATGTTACGCATGGATAAGTCTTAGATCTAGCATAATAATAAGAATATCATGAACATGTATGAATGAACACATAATCATGAAGATCGCTACCCTAAACATAAAGCATAATATATAATATGAATTCTAGTAAGAACATGAAGAACACAATATGAATCATATGAATATTGATGAATAAACATTATGAAACTAGCATAAATCAGATCTAAACTAAGAAAACACGGTAAAATCCTTACCAATCTTGACAAGAACGAAGTCGAATCGCAGTCGTGGATTCACCGGAACTCCTGGATGACTAGAAGGGCTTGGAGGGAGAGTTCTGTCGTAAATTTTGGCTGTGGAACTCGGGGAAGAGAATTGTGTTCCTCAAATGTGAACTGAGGTCATCTATTTATAGGGGATTTGACCCGGTAAGAGTGGCTGCCGGGCCGAACCCAGAGTGGCCGCCCAGCCGCTCTTGGTGTTTGGCGTGGTTCCCAAGGTTCTGATCAATCTGGACTCTGGAGATAACCTAGATAACATCTATCTTCGATTGCTATCCGATCAGTCCATCAATATCTTCTTATCTGAGCCTTTTGGGAAATTTCGGATAAGTGCTGCGCAGTTTACAAATTCCTGGGAAGTCCCTGTGAGTTCTGGAATGTCTGATAACTCACTTTAGGTCGGGTACTAACAGTAGCCCCTCAGAGACGCTTCTTGCAAGGCATGGAGGGTCTTCAATTAAGAAAGGAACCGATCTGAAACATGAGTTCCAAATCGATGGAGAGAAAGAGAGAAATGTGACCAAATTGGTCGAGCGGCTGGACCTATGTCAGGCTACCTACGTATCCTAAAAGGAATCAAGCCAGTCGTAGTTCGAGGCCGATGGGGGAAAGAAACGAGACATCATCTTCTGCTGGGGATACGATCCTGTATGAAGAACGAATATTCGTGAGACAGCAAAGTCGTCGCTTGGACTCTACTGGGGAAAGAGGTAAGGCCATACGCACGGTACAAGAAGAGAACTCAGGAATCAAGAACAAAGATAGGGATGGGTTCTGAATTCTTAGTGAAACGTATGTAATCGAAAGAATATGAGACACACGGTATTGAAGAAGCCATCTTACATCGCGCATGAATCAAACGGTAACCAAATGTGTCCGAAGACACTGAAACGCAATGGTATTGAAGAAGCTATCTTACGTCACACGCAAATCACTTCGAAATCCACATAAATCACGGAAATCGGCAAAGGTAACATGAATGATTTATCAGGACGCGGGTCCCACGGAACGCACAAGCTACCTAAATAACACATCTGATTCTGCCGGGATGTGGGTGTCTCGAGAACTGATTAAGTTATTTAACTTGGAAATTAGGATTAATAGCGTTCCTCAACCTTCATTAGGATTAATAGGGTTCCTCAACCTTTGTTGGCTTATTAGGATTAATAGGGTTCCTCAACCTTTATTAGGATTAATAGCGTTCCTCAACCTTTATTGGTTTATTAGGATTAATAGGGTTCCTCAACCTTTGATTAGGATTAATAGCGTTACTCAACCTTTATTAATTTTAGAATTTTATAGGGGTCTTCCGGACCAAAATTTGGAAGTTATAGGGCCTTCCTGGGCGAAATCATTAATTTTAAAATTTTATACGGGTCTTTCGGACCAAAATTTGGAAATTATAGGGCCTTCCGGGGCAAAATTTGGAAATTATAGGGCCTTCCAGGGCAATTTTTAGAAATCTTGGTGCTTTACAAGGTCTTCAGGACCAAAAATCGTTAAATATTCGCTAAAGGTGCCAAGTTTGGAAAAAAACGAGCTGGAGGGGCTAAAATGAAAATTCTGGTGCCTGGAAAGAAATTGTGGCCACGTGGCCACACCTTCGGATTGGCTGGAATCTGTTGACGAGGATCGCTGGTGTGTGCGTGAGATGGAGGGCTGAGATGAGGCCACGTCGCCCTGGAAAGAGTGTCCGCGCGGCCGGACCTTCCGTCTGGTATACCCTAGCAACAGCCGCCGGCTGTTCACTTCATCACCCAAAAAAAAAACACCATTGTCGCTGGGAAGAAGAGAGAGAGAGATTTTGATCGAGATTCTTGACATTATTGAGCGATTTTCGCATATTTGTGCTAGACTTGATCAATGGCGGAGTATATTTTTGGTCCCGAGCAACAACAAGCAGAGGGAGAGGGTGCGGGTGCGAAGCAACCTCTACAAGGAGAACAAAGGAGGAGGATGGCGTCGCGAAACTTCCGTCCCGATGAGTGGCACTTCACTATGGGCGAGATCTTTGACTTATACGTGGGCCGCGAAAAGCATAGGTCCCGAGGGAATCTGATGGAGACGACGGAGGTAACAATTGCCTTATTTGCCATTTTTGGGAATTTTATGTCTTTTATTATACTTGTCGTATCTTTAAGACTGCTTTAAATTGATTTGATCATTGTAGATTATTTTAACTCTGGGATTGTTGATTATTTTGGGGACGGCCAATATATGCGCACATAGATAAATAAAGCATGCATGTACACTCTAAGTATAACACGTAGAACATGATTTTTATTCAATTGCTATTTAGGTAGTGTACCATTGTTGTGTTTAACTGCAGAGGATGAAGTCTCGTTGGTCCACGAAGGTAGTGGCAGAAATCTGGGCTAGGTTGCCGCCGGCTGGCGCGGTGAAGGAGAGGATCCGGGCTTTGGGTTTTGGCCCGTTCTTTGATGCGGTGCAGGCTGTGGAGGGGACCCATAAAGTGATGGGTCTGATAGAGACGATGAGGGAGTTTTGGTGGGACACCACCCACACTTTCCACTTCAGTTGGGGAGAGGTAACTATCACTCCGCGAGATTTTTCTGCTATCACAGGGCTCATGTTCACTGATGAGGAGCTTCCGTTTCGAGGCAGGTCATCTGAGGACCTTGGTGTATGAGGCTATTGGAGAGTTTGTGGAGGGCATCAGTGATACTGACTGTCTGGTACGGGCTATTCTTTGGTACAGCTTGTCGCAGACTTTGTTCCCGAGTGGTGGGGCTTTTTGTCGGTTCTCACTGTTGGGCGCCCTTGCTGATTTGGATCGGGCTAGCAGGGTTTCTTGGGGCGGAGCCGGTTTGGCGGAGATATACCGGGCTTTGGATACATGCTCGAGGACTAGTACTTCGTCTTTTGATGGCTTCCAGTTTGCTTTTGAGGTATGCTTCTGACTTACTTTTACTTTCATGTCCACCCTTTTGCTTTAGAACTGTTAGACTGAAATACTGCTTTCCATAGGTTTGGGTCTATGAATTGTTCCACATTGCCCCCTTCGGTGTGCGAGGGGAGAAGTGGGTACCGGTGATGCGGTTCTGGGCTAAGAGAAACAGGGATGAGCCTCGTGGTAAGGCTAGGAAGACCGTTGATTTGGTGGCTTTTGGTACGAGGTTGAGGGGCCACCTGCACGAGAACTTCGTGTTATTTCCTTGGTCTGATGAGGTGCTTGCAGGGGTTGGTCATGCTCAGGAGTTCACTGCTTCTCGCTGCTTTCTGGTGGGGCTGACTGGTGATGCTTTGTGCCTTGGTGAGCAGGTCTGTATGCAGCATAGCCGACATCCTGTGGTTTGGGCACCTCTTGAGCCACCGAGGAGCATGTTATATCCGGCCAGACTGAGAGCGAGCGGGGACTACCGGGTGAGGCCGCCGGCTCATCTGTACCAGAGTGGGGCTGATTACTAGTGGTTCGTGGAGAATGTGCTGTTGAGCCCGCAGGTTTTGGCGAGGAGACAGGAGAGCGCCTACCCGGCTAGCTCGAGTAGGGGGCTAGATACGGGATGGACATGATGAGGTTCCCAGACATGATCCGGATGCAGAGGGGTGGTGTTGAGGTGGATCTCGATCTGACACCGACTGAGGCTGATGAGGTTACTGGGGCCCAGCTTCCTCCTCTTGGCGCTACGGTATGATACCATTTTTAATTTTTGTCCTGCACACACAGACTTTTGGGATTTGCTGCCTTAGCTTTGTGTCAATCTATCTTAGGTGACTCGAGAGGCCTATATCCGATCTGTCCGTAGGGGCATTATCTTTGAGAGGCTGTTCAGGAGCTTGGCCGCTGCATGTACTTGTCATCGGGATGACGTGGTGCTGCCCCAGCGTAGAGAGAGGTCCCCCACGGAGGCTGAGAGTTTGAGGTCTATCCGGAGCAGGAGCTCGGGAGCTGGTGGGTTCCGCCGCACAGAGCAGGGTGGTGCAGATGATGATGTGGACATCGAGGACTCTGATTTAGACTAGGTTTAGTCTTTTATTTCCTGCAGCTGTTAGAGAGAAAAGAGAAACAAACAGATACTTTTATGCACACTATTTTTATTTGCTTTGTTATGTAATTAATTAATATTTTATTTACATGTCTTTACATTTAGTACAATGCATGAGCGTTAGGGGTAGAATGGGGATTGTATATACTGCAGGGGTAGTTCCACCTTCTTCACTGATCTCTTTTGTGATTTCTGATTCTCAAAAAACTTGAGATGGGTCCATTCCTGCGTTTGATGAGGACGGAGTTGCAATCTGTCTGGACTGGCTAACGTGGCCGCCTGGCCAGAGAAGGAGTGGCCGCGCGGCTATTCCCTGATCTGACACGTTTTTTGTCAGATTTTTCCTTGCGTGATCAGGACTCGAACTCCCAAGTCTATTTAATAACCGACTGTGCAGACAGACGGGACAGACTGCTTTCTTCTTCGTTTCTACTCTGAATTTTGACCTTTCTGCACCCTTTCAATGGAAAGACATCCCAGGATTTCTGAAGAAGATCAACACCTCTTTGTCAAGGGTATGAAGGTAAGGATCAAAAAGCTTTCTAGGGCTACTCGTGCGGCTTTTGATAGGAGATTCGGGATCAAGTGTCTATAGTCTTTTTCCGAGTGAAGTCCGATGAGAACTTGCTTCGCGCTGCTGCTAGGTTTTGGGACGAGGAGAACCATGTTTTTACTTCTCCTATAATGAGATCACCCCTACGTATGAGGACTTTGTGGCTCTTTGTGGTGGGAGAATAACAGACAGGGTAGCCATGCCACAATACCAAGTACCTCCGGTGACTCAGGTTTCCCAACTGCTCAAGATTTCTGTTGAAGAGGCTAGAGGCTTATTCTTGGGAGATGATGTCAACATCTACAGGCTTCCCATTAGATTCATTAACAGTGTAGTAGACTCAGATGCGGCTCTGGACTGCCTAGCTCTTTGCCTGTTTTGTTCAGTATTGTTTCAACCTTACGTAGGGGTAGCTACCATGGGCTGTATTTACATGATGGACCAAGCTAGGGATAGACGTAGCATAGTACCTTGCTTGCTTGGGGAGACCCTTCATGGTATTTCAGAGTTGGCTGCGGGTTCTCGTGTGATGTCTCGAGGTAGTGCTCAATTGTTATCCTTATGGTTGCAGGAGAGGTTACGAGTACTGGTGGAGTCTGTGGGGCCGGTGTCACATTGGGTTTGTCAGAGTAGACGGATAGTGGAGCCATTTGTGGATATGACTCGGTCTTCATGGGTGACATATCTGGCATAGATAGGTACGGCTCAGATCAAGTGGACGGTACCTCGTTGGGAGATTACTAGAGCACGGTGGGCCCAGGGCGATCTTTGCATGATTCGCGTCCCCGCCTTTAATGTGACCACTTTTTACTATGCAGTACGGGTTTGCCGACAGTATGGAATGTCCCAGATTATACCCTCTTCATGGGAACATACTCGTAGCAGAGTTAATGTGATGATGCTTCCCATGAATGCCGGAGTGGCAGTACTTTTGGATCAGTGTTGGTCTTATGCTCATATGCCCAGTGCTTTCTGTATACAGCGGACCCATGACATACTTCTATCTCGAGAATACTTGGACTAGTACCAGACGACTTTGGGGGATATGAGACAGATTCTGAGGAGATTGAGACATAGGGTGGTGATCCCTTATGTCTCGAGTAGACGCTTGAGGAGGAAAGAGAGTCTACAACAAGAATTGGAGACCGAGTTGGCTCAACTAGCACCTATTATTGAAGGTACGACGCGAAGGAGATGGAGGGAAAACCCTAGGAGGGTGAGGCTTTTCGTGAAGGCTTTCTTTGGGGATCCTACTAGTTGGGCTAGACGCGGATGAAGAGACAAGAAGAGAAAGAGGGAAGAAGAGGAGGAGAGGGATGAGTGACTCCGAGTATCCAACTTGCAGACACATAGTTTAGACTTTAGTTTATTTAAATTTCAAAGCAGGTTATGTATTCGCAGGTTCATTCGAGCTTAGACTCATCAAATTAATGTTAACGTTTAGTGACTTGTGGAAATAGAGATTTTGCTTTAGTAATAAACAGATCGTTTGCTTTTACAAATTGCATTGCTCGTAACCAGATTTGGGATTTTATTTATTTCTGAGACCGCACCATTGAAGGCTGCGTACGTTCCCGTTTTACAAGTAGGGCTAAGGGACTCAGGTCACCGTAGTTCATTTTCTGATTGTAGAAAGGGAATATAGAAGGGGGAAAGTAAAGAATTTTCGATTTTTTTAAAGGGGGCGGCTGTTGTAGAAGACCGCTTTGGAGAGTGTCGCTTGCAGGAGAGCGTTGATGGAGAGTACCGTTTGCAGGAGATGACCGTAGTGGTCAGTTGTAGTAGTGGTGGATATTGTAAACCTTAGTTGGGAGGGAGCCGTTGTCATCCATGTAGACCCATTCTTCGTTCCTTTTGACTAAGCGACCCATCTCGATGAGCTGTCGGAGCTTGTCCTTTAGAACTTGACAATCGTCGATACTGTGCCCTTCTTTCCGATGGTAGGAACACCTCCTATTAGGCTCACTGGTTTGTAACATTGCAATCCTCGGAGTAGAATCTGACTTTTGCATCGGCTGTAGTTTACCGAGCTTCAATAGGCCTTTGAATATGAGACCCAAGGGCAGGTCTAAGCTTGAGCTGTTTTTGAAAATGATGGGGGTTCCAGTTTGATCGAACCTCCTTTACGCCGATCGCAAAGACGGGGTATTCACTAAGTGGATCTTTAGTTGAGTCAGAGTCAATTCACATCTCTGGTTCCAAAACTTCGTCTGAGCAATTCTGTAATTCTTTGAGGATCGGGTCTCCTGCGGTGGTGATACGACTGATATAGTGTAGTAACCCTATGAGTCTGGTCCTTTCATTCTCTCGGTGAGGGGATGATATTGTTATCAGCTCTCTGATCTTTTCAGGGTCGTCCTTGACTTTCTTTCCCAATCTGTACCCTAAAGCCTTCATCTGGGTCGTACCGAATCTGCACTTTGTCGGGTCTAGGAGGACTTTCAGACCTCTTAGAATGTTGAAAAGCTTTCTCAAATCCTCAAGGTGTCGGTCGTAATGTCTCTTGGAGTGTACCGCTAAGTCATTCATGTAGATGTCTGAATCTGTCGGCACGGTTGCGGGTATGTGGTAAGAGATACCAATGCTCTTCCATTTTAGGAGTTGGTTTCCGTGATAATAAGTACCCCATGGAGTGTGAAAGCGTACTTTCTCGTCTGTTTGTACTGCGGCAGGTATCCGATTCCTGCCAGGGAAACCTTCGAGGAATGATCGGACCTCTTTATCTTCAGTAGCTTCGAGCAGTGCGTCTATGTCGAACGGCGGAAAACTGTGTTTGGGACCCATCTCATTCAGACTCATGATGTTTATGTGAACCGTCACCTTCGTCTTGTACTTCTTTGCGGAGATAATGTTAAGTAACCATCTTGGCCAAAACACGGACTTGATGAAGTCTATTTGGAGCAACTTCTCTATCTCTGTCACCATGCGAGGAGACCATTTAGGCTTGAGTGGCGGGAGTGCTTTTTTAACTGTTCCATCGTCTAGTGTTGCTGTCTGCTCCCATTCCATGTCTGGTGAGTCATTGTTAGACCATGCGAAAATGTCTTCGTAGTCTCTGAGTAGCCTAACCAGCTCTTCTCGTTCTTCGTCTTGAAAGAAACTTCCAATCTGAGTCCACTTCGGCTTGTCTTGTCTTCCCAGATTCACACATGTTAACACCTCATCGGCATCTTAGGCTCAGTTTTCCCTTTGATTGATAACTTGCTCTGAGATTTCTCGAATGTATTTGTCATTTAGTTCGTTTGTGTCTGCATCTTTTAATAGAGAATTATTAACTATTTGTATATCATTAGATTGATTAGTTAATTTATCATTTATGAGAGTGGCTATAGCGGGATACTCGGAAAGATCGAGATTTTCATTCAATGCAAGAGGGAATACAGAGTTCGCGATTACATTGCAATCTTTTGACTAGAGATCACTAGACTTAGACGGGGATACGAACTCATAAGTGAGAACGGGAGACCTAGACGATTTAGGGGGATTTGACACTTTGAGAGACTCGAGAGACAGACTGGCAAGCCCCAGATTCTCAATAGCAGTGGTCACAGGTCCGTAGTAAATAACAGTCATGATATCGTCCTCTAGGTTCAAGTGTTGGAACAGGTATTGGCCATCCCATGCTTCACTTTCCTTGGTTTCACCGACCAACGGCTCGTCAAGCGATACGAACTTGGTATCATAGGTCAGATCCTTGTTCACTTTGATGATGTACTCATTTTGAAAGGTAGTGACTCTGCTAGTGGTCCTTCGGGGTTCCATGTACCTTAGCTCTAGATTGGCCCGGTCAAACTCGACATCTCTGAAGATCTCAAAACCCTTTTGTAGCTTCCCATTGTGGTCAAACCATGGTTCAGCGAACTCGAAGTTGAAGTGTTCCTCGCCTTCCTTGACATAGTAATTGTTGGAAAGGCGGTAAGGATTCATGTCTGACTTCTTGTAGGGGAGTTGTTTCTTTTTGAGTAAATCAGTCTGTTTCTGCTCTGCCTCGTCCGCAGGAGTAAGTATGTACCCTATACCAAATAGGCCTCTGTGGTCCGCTTCTTCAGTTAAATCTGTGGGTCCTTGTAAGTTCTTGCCTAGCCCCAGCCCCGGTATGAAGCCCATGTTTCGAAGTATCTTGGTGACTGGTGGCGCTTTTTCAGAGGTCTTGGTGAGGTCCTCATTGCATATTTGGGCTTGTGCCACTATCTCGAACCCACTGAAAAGTCGGCTGTCTTCCTCATGCTGAATCTGCAGCACGGGGACCCCTCCGGCGTCGGTGCCTTGAGCCGTTACTAGATCGCTGTAGATAACTGTCACTTGTTTCCCTGACTGGAACTTGACACACTGATGTAAAGAGGATGGAACAGCATTAGATTTGTGGAGCCATGGGCGCCCTAGCAGGATGGTGAAGGTGGATGGAATGTCGATCTCTTGGAAATCCATAGACAGGATTTGGGCTCCTGCGGTGATGGGCAGGGTAACAGTCCCTAGAACTGATCTGCACGTATAATCATAGGCCTTGATCGTCTGCTTGGAGGGTCTGAGGCTATCAACATCCACACCCACTACATCCATCATTCGTGACGGCAGTACATTGATGGCAGACCCATTGTAACCTAAGGCTCGAGGGATGTTCTTTCCACTAATTTCGACTGTGATGTGCATTGGTTCATTGTGATCTCCGCCAAACACGGGTACGTCGAGCTCTGAAGAGGTGATTATGTTGCCGAAATGAATGTTGCCTATCATTTGCGTGACGTTCTCGGGAGTAGTATCTGACGGAACAATAGTAGCGGCTAAATTCTTCTCAAGCATCATACGATGGGCGATAGATGAAGTGATGAGGGACCATAGGGAGATGTGAGCTTGAGTTTGCTTGAGTTGCATGAGGATAGGATCCTCTTTCTTATGGTCGACTGACTCTGGGTCTTTGTTGAAGACTTTCTCGGCACTCTTGGTGTCTAACTGATAGATCTGTCCGGACCTTGTGAGAAGGTTGATTTCTACCAGCGTATCATATGGATATTGGGGTATCCTTGCGGATTCTGCGAAGATCTCGGCTATAGATAGTGGTGAAGATTTGAGTGGAGTGGAGTTGTCTTCTCCGAGTAGAGAAGCTTCTAATGATAATTCATCTAACGACAGCATGTAACAAGAAGAATTACTATCATTAATGAATTTGGAAGTACAATCATCATCACTATATGTCTCAGAGTCTGCCACAATAGGTTTGGCCAGATCACCGAGGTTTGTAGCTACACTATCTCTATCTAAGGAAAGTCTAGTGTCTTCAATGGAGCCCTTGTTGATCAATCTTTGAATTGACTTCTTCAATGCGGTGCATTCTTCGGTAGTATGACCGGTAATCTGATGGTAATCACAGAACTTTTCCGTGTCATCGGAGAATGGTATGCAGTAGTTCACGGGCTGCTTGAGTAGGTCCTTTGCTAGTAGTTGCTCTAACATGTTGGTCATGGTGATCCCTAGCCTTCCAAAGGCGTCAGTCATATTAGAGACATCCATCCGATTTTCCTCTTCGAGCTTGGCTATAATCTCCCTTGGATCCGTTAGCACTTGGTCATTGATTAACCTCTATATGGCTTGCTTTAATTGCGAACACTCATTGTTAGTATGCCCGTGGATACTATGATACTTGCAGAATTTCGTTGGATCACTATTCAGGTGGGATTCATAGCGGCTTTAGAAGCCCTATTCTCGATAGACCACGGAACAGAGAGTTCATATCTAATTGGAGCTGTTTGAAAGCATCGACCATCTCTAAGATATTGATATCATCCTTGACAATCTCCACCATGTTCACGCCACCATTGTTAGGGAGCGGGTTTGCTACGGTGTTCGGGCTTTTTGGCTTTTCAATCTTCCCATCGACGATGAGTTTCTGAATGGCACGCTTGAGTTGTATGCAGTTGTTGGTGTTATGACCGATGTACTTGTGGTATTTGCATAACTTGGTTGCGTCAAGGTCGAGCTTTTTGTTAAATGGCTCATAGTTCTCTATCAGCTTGATCAAACCTTTCTTCATCAACACTTCAAACATTCGGCTAGTGGGCATGCCGAAATCATCGAAGCGTTACTCTTTGCTAACTGCTTAGACATCAAAGGCGGAGTTGTCTTGGACCAAACTCACTTGACCAGCGACCTCCTTAGCTTTAGGGGCGGTAGTTGTCAGAGCTTTGTAGCAGAAGGAAGTATTTCAACTTTTGGCAGCTTCTTTGGGAACACCAGTAATACCGGCTTCATGTCTTACTCCAGCATCAACCATTTCACGCAGATTGGGAAAGTAGCCATTACCAATTGCCACCCTAAGCTCGGGCAACAAGCACTTGCAGAAGATTTTCTTTTGTTCCTTTGCCTTAGGGGGGTATTGTACCTCTGCTAGCTGGTGGTTCCACCTCTTGTAGAAGTCATAAATAGGCTCTCCGGGCCTCTGCATAGTGTTCTCCAAATCAGTATGGTTGACGTGCCAATCTAGGTTCGACTGATACTTCTCGCAAAAAGTGGTGGTGATTTGGTCCCATGTCTCTCGTTCGGAGGGGTCCAAACTCAAGAACCAACGGAGGGCAATTCCATCCAAAGTAGTGTGGAAGACTCAGGCCATTTGCTCGTTGGTGGAGTCTCGAGCTCTCATAGCTAGTACATAACTGTCAAGGTGAGTTTTGGGACAAGTGGTACCATGGAAAGTGGAGACCTTCGGCATCTTGGAGTCTCTAGGGAGAGCACCCACATTACTCGGATTGATAGTCTTAACCATCGGGTCGGCTTGCTTGGTGATGGTGTCGGAGGGCTTGCGGATCTGTTCTTGCATGGCAACAACTAATGGATGACTGGAGATGTCCGTGATGCCACTAGCTTGGGCGGCAGGAGTAGTGGAGATGGTGGGCATGGCGGCACCGATACTTAACGGTAGCGATTGAGGCATCAACTTAGTGGAGGACAAGTAGCTACCCATCATTTCTGGAGATGGCTCATAGGGACCCTTACTGGAGGAGGCCTTAGTACCATAAGCTGTCTGGGGGACCCATTGGTAGCTAGGCATTCTGAGAGGGATATCATCCACATTGGCGGGGTGAGTGACGTGCACCTCTTCTTGCTCAACGGTAACTACATTCTCGGGGTGTAAGCTAGTGTCTGTAGCTTTCTTCTTCAACTCAGCATAAAGTTGGTCTTTGAGTTCAGAGTTGACCCTCTCTAGAGCTTTGCCACGCTCATCGAGCTTGGTGATTTGCAGCATGATATTGGCGAAGAAGGGATGGAGATTCTGTGGAACATCGGAGAACTTAACACCGGCGGCGATTTCTGGATCAGTGAGCGGCTCGGAGACTGATGGAGCAGAAACGTTTGGAGTAGAGGGCTCTGATGATGACAAAAACATCGTTGATATAGAGACTAAAGACTGAGGTTGCGGAAGGCTTGAACGTTGAAGGTGACCACCGGAACAGACCCAAACTTGCTTCTCTGTAGAGGTAGTGGATATGAGGTTTAGGACGGGACAAGGCTCATGCAATGCATTTTGTTATTTACAAAAACAATGTATTATTAGTCCTAATGGTTGGAAGGGGTACCCCTTTTGGGTTACTATCTAGAAACCTGGATTAGTGGAGGTCATCACTACGTCTATAGACCCCTTGTTTTTCACCTGTATTGCACACTCCCAAACGGACAATTCGGGCGAGGGTCCTATAGGGCAAGCGACTTCCACCAACCTAACGGATCCTAACGACTAACCCTTGTTTAAAGACATTTAACGTAAATTTATGTTACTTCCGTTAAGTATTTAACGAGTTGAGATCCTTGTACAAATATCACTCGGCTTACTATGTGCACACCCATTGTAGGGAATTTATTTTTTTGTGCTTTTCTCTCGAAGGATCTCGACTCATTGAAGAATTAACGGATGACGGCATGAACGACACGTTAATTGTCAATAAAGAAAAGCTAGTCAAACCAACCGGTCAACTTTGGAGTGTCCTAGACTCTGTGAGAGTGCATGGTTATAGAAATGAACAAGGGATTAACCTCGACCGCTTCACAAGTGAATACGGTGAGTTAGATAGCCCGGGTGCCACGAAGATAGAGGCAACAGGATCACCAAAATCTGTGCACTCAGCGGAGTATCCGGAGTAGGTGTGCAGTGTGACACGGACCTAGTGGTAGTATGCGGACAAAGCTAGTTAATTTTAGGGAGAAAACAGAGAATTTTTGTTTTTACATGTATGCAAAACATTTAAGATAGTACAAGGGGAAGCAGTTAAGATGTTAACGCACTACAGTTACAAGGTAAGTAGATATGCACAAGATACAATGTACAAGGGGGGAAAGATACAATCATGATATTGACGAAAGTTTGACCCTCTATGTTTGAAGATGTTCAAAGCTAGTCCCCAGCAGAGTCGCCACTGTGAATACCCCTTTCCTGAAATACGGGCGTCGCATGGGAAGTTTCTTATTCTCTATCTTTTTTTTTTTTTTTTTAATCTTTTCTATGGGATTAGGTATTCAAGTTAGCATTTAACTTTATTAAGAGTCACCACGTTGTTTTACTTGCAGTTAAAATATTGAGAAAAACTTAACAATATTAACAAAACAAACAGAGAGAGGGTTCGGGGGTTAAGTCACGATAAGAGAAGAATATCAAGTGATCACTCCTATCGCCCGATAGATCAGACTTTCTATCATGATTCAAGATGTGTTAGTGTGTGTTAGTGATTTTGACCGGATCCGAAGATTGCCTACGTTCCCCTCGTAAAGAGAAGCTCAGGTCGACGTAGTTCGCACATAATCAGAATAGAGAGAAAGAAGAGGGATCATGCATAATGAAGGGGGAGGAGAAAGAATCATACAAGATGATCACATCCTAGAATAATGACTATGCCATCGAAGGGTCTCAATTAACATTCATCATATTCATCATTGGAGAGTTCATTGATCATGGGGATATTTACCTAAAGTAGGGTTTAGAAGTAATTCCTAGATCTTGTCGATCATCATCGGCTATACAATATAAACAGGGATTAAAACATTAGATTTAATATGTTACGCATGGATAAGTCTTAGATCTAGCATAATAATAAGAATATCATGAACATGTATGAATGAACACATAATCATGAAGATTGCTACCCTAAACATAGAGCATAATATGAATTCTAGTAATAACATGAAGAACACAATATGAATCATATGAATATTGATGAATAAACACTATGAAACTAGCATAAATCAGATCTAAACAAATAAAACACGGTAAAATCCTTACCAATCGTGACAAGAACGAAGTCGAATCGCAGTCATGGATTCGCCAGAACTTCGGGATGACTAGAAGGGCTTGGAGGGAGAGTTCTGCTGTCAGTTTTGGCTGTGGAAATCGGGGATGAGAATTGTGTTCCTCAAATATGAACTGAGGTCATCTATTTATAGGGGATTTGACTAGGAAAGAGTGGCCGCCCGGCCGGACCCAGAGTGGCCGCTCTTAGCGTTTGGCGTGGTTCCCAAGGTTCTGATCAATCTGGACTCTGGAGATAACTAGATAACGTCTATCTTCGATTGCTATCCGATCAGTCCATCAATATCTTCTTATCTGGGCTTTTTGGGAAATTCTGGATAAATTCTGTGCAGTTTACAAATTCCTTGGAGGTCCTTGTGAGTTCTGGAATGTCTGATAACTCACTTTCAGGTCGGGTACTAACAGCGTTGTACATCGGCGCTTGAACCTGGGCCCTTTTGCCTTTCCTTTTGAGCCAATGCAACAGCTTGCTTCAACTGATAATCTTCATCACTCTTTCTCTGCGCTTCAAGACCGCTAGCTTCATACGCGCGCTTAAGGTCTTGTTGTTCAACTGAAGCTGATCTGGGACGCTTTGGTGGTCTGCCCCCACGATCAATAAACTCAAGAGTACCACCTGAAAAATCACGGGGCGCATGACCACGCTGAACTCTTCTTCGTTCATCCCTTCCAACCTCATTTAACCCTTCGTCTTCAGTAATCCCTTTACCTTTGTCTGTCTCTGCACATGAAACTACGCTAGGTTGTGTGCCAGTTTCAGCGCCAGGTTATGTCTCAGCATCTGCGCCATCATTTGCACCGGCTGCTTCTCCTTCATCAGACTCAGTGGCTTCATCCACTAACTATTCACCTCTAACTCTAGGCGCGCGCTTTGTAATGCGCTTCCTGTGCCTCTTCAGAGTCAAATTTTCTTTGCCAAAAATTGGAACATCATCTAGTTTATGATCACTATTTTCATCAAGGAAATGCGCTAGAGTGGGGTAAGTAAGAAAAATCTTTGTCAAAATACGACAATGAGTTCTGAATTTAGTTTTCCCCTTATTCTTGCTCTTGTTTTATTTGTCAATCTGCTCCATCAACGTCTTGAACAAAACTTGAGCCCAATTCAGTCTGGCTCTTCCCATTATGGCAGAAGTATATTCCTATCGTTCCACTGTAAATCTATTCACATTTCCGGTCTTGAACACAATGGAAGTGTCCACCAGATGCGCTATATGCGCCAGTAGGTCGCTGCCATCTCTAATCTCCACTGCTTTAATGTTGTTCTAAAGAATTGGGATTCTCAAGTACGCGCTTTCCATGATATTCTGTGCAGCGAGCGCGTAAGTGTTGGCACGCCCAGCTATACTTTAGGGGCCAGTTGTGGCAAAACTACGCACATTCTTGATGGTGCCAGAGGAGATAGTGACTTCAACATTGTGAACAATGGCGCGAACTCTGAATCTTACTTTCCCTTCAACGTCAGTTGGAATCTCAATGATTTGGGCAGAGGAAAAGAACTCATCAACTAGAAGGGGCGAGTAGAATGGCTGATCCATAGTGTACAATGGAGTGAGTCCGGCGGTGTTGATATAATCAATGATGTCCAAGCCTTTTTGCACTGTAGATAGATATGTGAGATTGAAAGTCTCACCAGGCTTAAAATTTGCAGTATCCTACAAAAATGAGTATATTGAGCATTGTTTTGTCACATAGAAACATGAAATGAGCATAGTCGAATGAGGCGCAAGAAAAATATAAGCGCACAAAATTTGGGAGGCGCAAGGCAAATGTAGGCGCATAAATGTTTGAGGCGCATTAAACTATGAGGCGCATTAGCATGGTTCTATGTAAGTACTAAGTAAAAATTGAATAGGTAGAAAATTTGACTAAGTATGTGGCTATGCGCATAAGGGATTAGGCGCGTTGTGATATAGGCGCGCAGACGGTGAGGCGCATAATTCAACAAGGCGCATAATGATATAGGCGCATAAACATATACTTAGGCTTATTTCTAGATATTTAATGTTAAACTTAGTATAAAAAGACAAAATAGACACAAACACATGCAAAACATTAATACGAATAAAAAATGGATCAAACATGCAAATTTTTGAAAAACAAGTTTTGAAAATCAAAGAACCCAAGTCATGCAAGAAAAACGAAGAACACGAAGAACATGCCTTGAGTGCTCGAAGAACACCAAGAACAAAAAATTCATGAAACTTTACCAAATCAAACAAATAATATACCAAAATGACCGCATGAACACAAGGATTCCAAATATGCAAGCCAAAACAAGAACAAATCAACAATGAACCCAAAGGTCCGAAATGCTGAAAACTTAGAAAAAGGAACAACTATCAGATTCGCAACAAATAATGCATTGATCATCAAAAAGTTAGGCTATAAAGATTCGAAATTACGATATGAACACAACCTAACAAACGATTTTAGAAATGGTTAACAGAAAAGAGAGAAATCGAAGAGAGAAGTTTGAAGAACTAAAAAATGGCGAGTTGAGAAAAACGGGATTTCCAGAAAAAAAATTAAACGAAAAAAGCAAAAAAATAAAGAGATTAAAGTTGAGAATTCATACCATTTCATCTTGAGGGCCTTTTCCTTTTGAAGTTGTAGCCCTTTTAGGACCCATTTAATTATAAATAAGAGAAGAAATGGAAGAGAAATGGAGAGTGAAGAGAGAAAGAGAGAGACGGGCTGAGAGAGACAATTTTAGAGAGAGAGAGTAGTTTAAGAGAGAATGAGAAGGAGTTGCAGAGAGAGGAAGAAGAAAAGAGAGTAGGGGTTTTAAGCATAGAAAGGGAAATGGGGGGTTTTTAGGTCAACTTATATAGTACATATTTCTAGGAGAAGGTGGGGAAGTGGGAAGTTGAAAGGACGGTTATGGGATAGATGGGAAGTTGAAAGGACATGAGTTTGATGAAAGTGTCAAAAAAGTACGCTAAGTTGGCACCAATTGTGCAGAAAACTGCTCCACTTCCCTCATAAGTGTATGAGCAATTTTGACTAATTTTGCACAAACACCAAAAACATCTGTTTTGATATAAGTTGGGGTGCAAGACACAGATAACATATCCCCAGAAAATAAATTTTCGAAAAACAAAAAATGAGGGAAAAATTTAATTGCACAAGTACCCTTGAACAATCATGGAATGTCAAAAGACAAAGATTCTCTATAATAAATAATAATAAACATACCTGGTACTTGTGAAAATTGAATACGTTCAATCATTGAAATATTAAAAGAGAAGCATTAATTGAGTCGTATTATTGAATTTTGCGCGTGAATGGGGCACATGAACCATTTGGGGCGCGCAGTGGAGAGGCGCATGAAATGGATGAGGCGCATAAAGTGTACTTAGGCGCATATTAACAAAGTTTCTTCAAAACTTTGAAATTTATCTGAAAATTAAGCACATCTAACAGGACAAGAAATCATTAGTAATGACAAAACTGAGTGGACTAGTTAAGTTCAAGTATACCCATTCACTTCTAAAGAAAATGAACCTTTTAGCATCTAGTGCTTTTGTAAGAATGTCTGCGATTTGATAGTCGGTTCCCACGAGTTCCAAATGAATATTCCTTTTTTCCACGTGATCCTTGAGAAAGTGATACTTGATGTCTATGTGCTTTGTCTTGGAGTGCATGACAGGATTTTTTGAAACTGCAATTGTGGAAGTGTTGTCGCAGTTAATAGGACAATTTTCTTCGATGATTTCATAGTCCACCAATTGTTGCTTCATTCATAGAATCTGGCAGCAACAACTTCTAGCAGCAATGTATTCTGCTTCCGTAGTTGAGACATATACTGAAACTTGTTTCTTGCTAGCCCATGACACAAGTCTATATCCAAGGAAATGACAAGTGCCACTGGTGCTTTTCCTGTCAATAGTGCATGCTGCATAATCCACATCTGAATAACCTACAAGTTTAAAATTTGAATCTTTGGTGTACCAAAGTCCAAGGTTAACATTGTCGGATAGATATCTTATAATACGTTTCACAACAATCAAGTGCGCTTCTCTAGGATCAAATTGATAACGAGCGCAAGCACAAACATTAAACATAATATCAGGCCTACTAGCAGTAAGATAAAGGAGTGAGCCAATCATACCTCGGTAGAGAGTTTGATCAGCCTTTTTACCTTTTAAGTCTTTATCAAGTTTATTGCCGGTGGCCATTGGGGTGTCGTATGCTTTAGCATTGTCAAGTCCAAACTTTTTGATTAGATCCCTTGTATATTTGGCTTGGTTGATAAATATGCATTCATTCATTTGCTTGATTTGAAGCCCGAGGAAGAATGTGAGTTCTCCCATCATGCTCATTTCAAACTTGCTCTTCATTAGTTTCTCAAAGCGCTTGCAAAACAATTTAGTAGAACCAAATATAATATCATCAACATAAATTTGAACTAATAATTTATGACCATTATGTTTGGCAATGAAAAGAGTAGTATCGATTTTACCGCGCGTGAAGCCTTTCTCAGTGAGAAACTTGGATAGTGTATCATACCATACTCTTGTAGCTTGTTTGAGTCCATACAAATCTTTCTGGAGTTTGTAGACGTGATTTGGAAATTGTGAGTCTTCAAATCCTGGTGGTTGAGCTACGTAGACTTGTTCTTGGAGTTTACCATTTAAAAACGCGCTCTTCACATCCATTTGATATAACTTGAAGTTCTTGTGAGCGGCGTAAGCTAGAAAGATTCTGATAGCTTCAAGTCTTGCTACGGGTGCAAAATTTTCATCGTAATCTATTCCTTCTTCTTGCCTATAGCCTTGTGTAACCAACCTTGCTTTGTTTCTCGTGATGGTTCCATTCTTGTCTATCTCGTTTCTAAACACCCACTTTGTACCAATCACTCCCTGATCATTTGGTCTTGGAGCTAGAGTCCAAACCTTATATCGTTCAAATTGATTGAGTTCTTCTTGCATTGCAACAACCCAATTCGGATCTTGGAGCGCTTTTTATCAGCCTTCTTTGGTTCAATTTGAGAGATAAATGCAGTGTAAGCATCAAAGTTTGTAGCTCTTCTCGTATGAATCCCATCATTTAGATCACCAATGATATTAGCAATTGGGTGACCTCTAACCTCATGAATTTCAGGAGGTAAGTTAGGCTGAGTGGTTGTAACTTGAAGGTCTTTAATTGGTACATCTTCACCAGATTCAAAGTCATCAAAATTAAGGGGTTGAACTGGCTCAGAATTGAAAGAGTGAGTAACATCAGGAGCGACTGAAGATTAGGAAAGGAAGCACAGGCGCATGATTCATCTGAGGTGCAACTGAAGCTTCACTCGGTGCGCTATTGTCAAAGATTGGCACAACTGATGTAGATGGATTTCCTTGAATTGATGTATTCTGATCTTGTGTAGGCGCTATATGAATCATCAATAGACTCAATAGATCATCAGAATCATTTGGAGCCAAATGTGGCTCAAGGAGAGAGTGTTCATCAAATGTAACCTGTATGGATTCAACTATCACTAATGTAGATCTATTAAAAACATGAAAAGCTCTAGAATGTTTTGCATACCCAACAAAAATACCATCGTCCGCTTTGGCATCAAATTTACCTCTATGTTCATTTCCGTTGTAGAGAATATAGCATTTGCAACCAAAGATCTTAAAGAATGCAATGTTGGGAGCTCTACCGTGCCAAAGTTCATACGGAGTCTTGTTGTAAAGTTTGTTGATGAGGGAACGATTTTGAGTAAAGCATGCAGTGTTGACAGCTTCTTCCCAAAAGTACTTCGGTAGTTTGGCTTCAGCTATCATTGTTTTTCCAACCTCAATCAATATTCTATTCTTTCTTTCCACAACGCCGTTTTGTTGAGGAACTCCAGCAGTTGAGAAGTTATGATCTATTCCATGATCAACACAGTATCGAGCAATATCGTTGTTCTTGAATTCAGTTCCATTGTCAGATCGAACACTAACGATGTCATCTTCTTTTTGCATTTGGAGCAGTCTGAACAGAGTGGTTAAAATGTCATAACAATTGTCTTTTGAGATCATCATTTCCACCCATGTATATCTTGAGTAATCATCCACAACAACTAAAGTATACTTGTTTCCTCTAATACTTGCAGTAGAAACTGGTCCAAACAAATCAATGTGTATCAGTTGCAAGCATTTTGAAGTTGAGGGAGTTGTCTTGATGGAGAAAGACTGTTTCAGTTGTTTCCCAAGTTGACATGCGGCGCACTTCTTGTCATGATGATCAGCAACCTTGGGAACTCCTTTAACAAGATTATTCCTGCTGAGTTTAGATAGATACTTGAAGTTCAAGTGACTTAAGCACTTGTGCCACAGCCAACTATTTTTGCTCACACTTTTAGCTACAAAACAAAGATTAGTACTAGAGTTCATATTTTGGAAATCAATAATATAAATATTTGTCTTACTATATCCCGTGAGTAATATGGATCCAGTTTTACCATTCTAGATAAGACATTGCTTTGAAGTGAAATGGCATTCTAGTCCTTTATCGCAGAATTGAGATATGGATAATAGATTGTGCTTGAGTCCTTCAACGAGCGAGACTCTTTCAATGCACACTTTGTCTTTCTTGAGCTTTCCATATGCTATAATCTGTCCTTTGTTATTATCATCAAATGTTACTGAGGGACCTCTTTCTTCATGAACATCTTCAAGTAAAGATCTATCTCCAGTCATGTGTCTAGAACATCTACTGTCGAGAATCCATTCATACGTTTTGGCTTTTGAAGATCCAGCCATGAAGCAAAGAACCTAAAATATAGACATTTAAGCAGGTCCCTTTATTCATTTTTAGAGTTAGAAACTTTTGACAACCCACTCATGCCTGACCTTAGGATTCCTACGTCATTTGGCATTGGGAGTGAATCGGAAAAGGCATTCCATGGCCTTATGTCCAGAACAATCACAAATGGAACAATGATGAAAGCCACCAATCACGTGAGTTTTCACAAACTCTTTACTCTTCTTTGGGATAGCATTTTTAATTGGGTCAGATGAACTAGACTTAACAAAGTCTTTCTTTTGAAACTTTGGAGCGCTTTTTCTAGGAGCGCGCATAGGGCTAGGAGGCACACGGCATGAGGCGCGTGGCTCCTAGGCGCATAATGTTCAGTCGTAGAAGGAGCGCGCCTTGTTTCAAGAATGATTTTGCTAGTGGAGGGTTCATCTGTAGCTACTTCCTTCCCTTTAGCTTTCCCAAATTGATTCGTTGGGTAGACATAATGGAATGTTTATCTTTTGACTTATCCCTGTCCTTTACCCATTGAATTAGAATGTTTGTCCTTGGGAATTTCAAAAGTTTGCTGAGGTGTAAATTCACTTTCTCTTTCACAACAGATATCATTTCTCCTTGGGATTTTCAAAAGTTTGCTGAGGTGTAAATTCACTTTCTCTTTCACAACAGACATCACACTTAAAGTTGTCACTAGTTAATGTGAATCCCAAACCACCCTTATCAGCACTGGCTTTTTGGGACTCAAAGATATTTTCCATAGTGACACGAGAGTTAGACACTCATTTGTAATCTTTTTGAGATCAGTAATTTGAGTGACTAATTCATCGTTTTGAACTTTGAGTAATGAGTTATGTTCTGTTAGAAAAGTGTTTTTAACAGTAAGAGGAGTCATGCTCTTTATCTGCTCCTTAAGGAGGGTGAGTTCAGATTTTAGAAGCGATTTCTTGGTCTTAAGCTGAGAAATTTCATCACATGATAATGCTAAAGCTTCCTTCATATCATCAAATCTACTGATTACCTTTTCAGCCTTTTTGAATAACTTTTCTTGTTCTGCAATAGCTTCATCATCATTGATTTTGGGAATTGGTACAACTTTGGTATGATGTAAGCTTCCTTTCTAAGCTTGATCCTTTCACTTAGATCACATCAGGAAAATAACAATCCACCATCACTTTGAGTCGGAGGGAGACAACCTTGTTCAACGAGCTCACTGATGGTTGGTCCTTTCTTCTTTTTCACTTCTAGATTACTTGCAGATTTTCTGATTGGTTTGTTCAAGGTTTTCATGTCAGGAACATCTTTTGAGTAGTCATTATCAGAATCATAGTCATCGTCATCTTTCGCTATAAGCACACGAGCCCATCATCATAATCTTCATCGCTTTCGTCCGAGTCCATTTCAATCCAAGTATTTCGCTCATTTGCAAGTGAATCTTCTTCAGCAACCATTCCCTTGTGGCGAGAAAACTTGGGAGTGTGGCTGCTCTTTTTCCTCATATATTCAAACTTAGGAATTGGACAATTTGATGTGAAGTGGCCTGGTTTCCTTCAATTAAAACAGACAAGATCTTCCTTTCTTTTTGAATCACTGCTCCTTGTGAATTTTGGAGGAGCTTTGCTGCTAGATCCTTGAAATTTGTTGGTTGCTCCTAGTTTTGAGAATTTTCTGAATTTCTGAAATCTCTTCACAAATAAAGCGAAGTCTTCATCATCCATGTCTAATAACTCAGAAGTAGAGATTTTGGGGCCTGAGCTTTCTTCCACGGGCGCTTCTTCTTTCTGCGCCACCATTGCTACATATTTTGATTTTCCTTCAGTTTCACTGATGCGCTGAAGTTTAAGTTCATAAACCTTGAGATTTGCATAAAGGTTTCTTAAAGTCCAATCATCCAAAGTTCCGGTGTCTTCAAGAGCGCTAGATTTGTGGAGATATTTTGATCTAAATGCAGCAAGGAAATTAACATTCAATTCCTTATTAGAGAACTTTTTACCAAGTGAAATACATAGATTGATAATTTCACAATATCGTTCATAGGTCTGTCTGAGAGTTTCACAAGGAAGTTGAGAGAAATTATTGAATCTCTTTTGAACTTCATATCTCTTGTTCTCCTTACAAACAGTGTCTCCTTCAATATGCTCTTCAATAGCATCCCATAATTCATTGGCGGTAGCACAGTGCATAACTTGTTGTTTCATGGCGGTGCTTAGAGTACTTAGGAGAATGTTTCTAGCTTTCCCATCATTTCCAACTCTTCTTGTCTCTTCCTCAGTCCATTCCTCCTTTGGCTTTCGAATGGTTGGTTGAGCAGCGTTGGTACGTGGATTAGGATTCGCTTTCATTGGGAAATAAGGTCCATAAACCACGGTGTCATGAAGCCTTTCATCAATTGAGTTGAGATGGGTCAAGATGATGAATTTCCATACGTCAAAATGATCTTCATCAAAGACTGAAACATGTGTGTAGTTTGCAGTTGCCATAGGTTTTGAGTTTGCCAAATTGAATCGGCACCCAAGCTGTTAAGCTTGAAAAACAAAAAAAAGTTTATAAAGATGTTTGCTCTAATACCACTTGTTGGTCCCAAAGGGCAACAAGGGTATGAAAATAGCTAGAGGGGGGGGTGAATAACTGTTTTGAAATTCTTTTCGAACCCTTGTAAAATCAATTGCAAATGCGTACTTAATCCAATAAGCGTTATGAAATGCGCCTAAGAGAGTGAGTGAAATGCATAGCGGAATTTAAGATAGTAAAATAGGTGCAAATGGGTTAAAGGGGGCGCACACACACTATAGAGATTTTGGCTCAAAGTGAGTGAAAGATGGAACTAAGGCAAATGATAAAACCAACACAACAATATTCAATCCAATCAATCTACAATGAGTAAACAAGCAAATAGTGAGATAAGATATAAACTTGAAAGTAAATGACAAGAAATAAATACGCGCTATTTGGAGAGGTTCGATCGAGAAATGATCTACGTCCTCTACCAAGATGGTTAGTCTTGGATTTCTAATGGAGATCTTATAATATGAGTGAGTTACAAATTACAATGATTGAGCTCAAACTAACTCGAAGATCTATATCTATGAAAGAACAAATCCTAGACAAAACTGGTGTATCTCTTAAAGAGAGATCTAAATGATCAAACTTAAAGAGGTGCGTGTGTGTTTTTGATTCAAAGCTCTTTAGATCTATAAGATTGAGAGCACAAGAAATCAAAAGTGTTTTTGCTTGAGGATCTGAGCTAAGGATGAAGGTATGAAGGTGTTCTTGAGAAATCTGGGAATTCAATGTGCAATCTTCAAATCTTCAACAATTTCTTGAGAGAAAATTCAGAGCAACTTAGCAACTTCAAATGTTTGAAGTTATGAGGTATTTATAGGTGAGCTCTCAAAACTAGCCGTTGGAAATCCCTTGTGGATAAGATAAAGGACAGATGTGTTGGATCTCCCTGAGTGGAGCACGTGTCCTTTTATAGCCGTTAGACACATAACATCAATATGACCATTGTGGACATGTGTCCTCAAATCTAGGTGCATACGTGTTATTTTTCCACCGTTGGATCTTTGGCGTAATTTGAATTTCTTCAAGTCTTCATGTCTTCAATAAATCATCAAGTGTTGAGTGTAAGTATAGAGGCGCATATGAATTTGCTGGGCGCATGACATTGCACACGCTAGAGGGCACATAGGCGCAATACCCAGTAGGCGCATAGGCGCATATGTTCACTTGTGATTTTTCTTGAATATTGATATCTTTGCCGTATTCCTAAGCCTATTCTATTCAAATGGACTACCTAAAAATGAAGTATAAATACTTCTTACATATGGGTCTAAAGTCCATGAAATAAAGCTTAGGTGATGGCTCAATCAAATATGTACATTAAAAACTGAGATATAAGTGGGCATACCCAACAATTACATTAAAAATGTGAGTGAATACTTAACTTTATACCAGCACATATTATACATAGAAAGATGAAATATGAGTTGTATGATATGTTGTTAAACTGGGAGACAAGAAAAGATAAAAATATAAGATGGAGATTGGCATAAAGTTCATGGCAGTTGGTATCAGAGCATTGAGATTAGATCTTGAAAGGGAATAAGAACTTTGATATTGAATAGGTTTGGGTACTTGAAAATTAAGATTTAGAGCAGGTTAGAGATACTAAGTTTTCTTAAGTCAATAGAAACCTAACAAATTTGGGAGATGAGGTTAAAATAGAATTCAAGGACGAATTCCTTTTAAGGGTGGAAAGAATGTAATACCCCTATAATTTAGTTAGTTTATTTTGGGATTTAGTTATATTTTGTGCTATTAATACTAATATTAGTTAGTGATAAATAGTAAATTAGAATTGGACTTTGAGAGTATAATGTTCACGGGCCATTATGAATATTAATGGGCTGATATAATTAATTTGGTTTAGCCTCTTTTATAAGGGCATTTTGAGCAGCTTAGAAAATAGAGTTTTAATTATATAATGAACCTAAACCTAGAAGGTTAGAAAGAGCAGCTATATTCAGAGGGTATAAGAAAAACAGGGTTATGATCGTGCTAACACAAGGACGGCAGCGGGACAACGACGAGGGTACTTAGTTTCAAATGGCAGTACATGTAATATCCCGAGAATTTATGATTTTTCTTTTGGGGTTTAATTAGATTATGTGCTATTTATATTAGTTAGTGCCAAATAGTAAATTGTAATTGGACTTTTGAGTATAGTGTTTACGGGCCATTATGATTATTTAGCAGGCTGATTTTTGGGTTTAACCTTTTATAAGGGCAGTTTGGGTAAATTAGAAAACTAGAGTTTAGATTATTTATAATTAACCTAAACCTAATTTGGGATCAATATAAGAAACTGACATTTGAAAAAAAAATTCAGTCCAAGTGCCCGGGAGAAGTAGGGGCGGAGGCATCGCCTTCAACAGAGCAGGTATAATTCGATTCAATTCATATATTGATTATAAGGTTAAATTATGATACTTGGTTTATACTAGAACATTACATTAAAAATGTGGTTGAATACTTAACTTTATACCAGCACATTTTATACATAGAAAGATGAAATATGAGTTGTATGATATGTTGTTAAACTGGGAGATAAGAAAAGATAAAAATATAAGATAGAGATTGGCATAAGGTGCATGGCAGTTGGTATCTGAGCTGTAACACCCCAAATAATTGGTCAAAATTACATGCATATATTTGATACTATCTATATGTACATTTATGTAACTGAATTGTTTTAGGTGTATTTTACAATTAAATTAATTATATTGAATGAATAATTTGATTCATTAAATGATTTTGTTAAAAATAAAATTAGGACTTTTACTCTGAGACGGAGGGAGTATTACTTAAAAAATAGAATAGAAGGAAAAATGCAAATGAGATGGTTCATTAAAATGGAAGGTGTTGTATTACCTTAAGGTGACCACGTGGCTTGGCAACATGCAAATATAAAAGAAAAAGAAAAAAAAGAAAAAAAGAAAAGAAAAGAAAACAACTAAGGAACTAGCAGGAGTTGTTTACTAAGGATGGAGTTTTATAGTTGACGGGTGAGTCATGTTTCCACTAGGTAAAAAAATCTAGATATATAAGCTTCATTATAAGTAAGAAAATAGAAGTACAAGAAAAAAATAGAACAATGGAGAACGAGAAGAAAATAATATAAAAAGAATTTGAAAAGGGTATTTTTTTATAAGAGAAATAATTGTTTATGAAAGACATCACAAATCTTATTAACCACCATAAGGGATATATATACATGAGTTTCTTGAAGAGTAAGAAACGAAAACTAAAACCTAAAAGTAAAAGGAAACTTAATAAACAAGTTATACAACAATTAGGAAACTAAATATGAGTCTTCTAGAGTATCTTTAACATGCCCCCTCAAAATGGACGACCGAGTAGAGAGACCAATCTTGGACAAGATATACTGAAAACGAGCCCAAAGCAGTGGTTTGGTAAGCACATCCGCAAGCTGGTCATTACTGAAAATAAAAGCAACTCGTAATGTCTGATTTTGAACACGCTCACGAACAAAATGATAATCTAACCCAAGATGCTTCATACGTGAGTGAAAACGTGGATTAGCCGCCACATACGTGGCTCCCAAATTATCACAATAAATGACCGGAGAAGTAGTATTCGGACAGAAAAGTTCGGTACGGAGATTTTGAACCCAAAGGACCTCAGCAGCAGTAGTAGCAACAGCGCGATACTCAGCTTCAGTGGAAGAACGAGCTAAGGTGCGTTGTTTCCTAGAGCTCTAAGAAATAGGATTCTTGCCCAGATACACAATATAACCAGTGGTTGATACATACGTGTCCATATCTCCTGCCCAATCTGCATCAGTGTAAGCATGAAGAGTGAGAGGAGAATTGCGGTATATGACAAGTCCCTATGAAATGGTACCCACAAGATAACGCAAAACCCTCTTAAGAGATACTGCAGACTACCCACCAGTGCGCGATATTCGGAGGGCTCGGCTAGAGGGGTACCACGGTGAAGGGACAAGGGAGGCTGAGGAGCCATTAGCGTGGGCATTTGTTTAGACACTGCCATGTTTGTTCGAACCAAGAGATCCCGTATATATTTCTGTTGTCTAAGTAGAATTCCATCAGAGTGCGGAAGGACTTCTACCCCCAAAAAATATGACAGATGACCAAGATCTTTGAGGGAGAACCTGGATGCAAATGTCAAAATAAATGAGGAGAGAAGAGTACCATTAGAGCCCGTGATGATGATGTCGTCTACATAGACCAATAAATAGATAATATCCCGGGAGTGCTGCAAGGTAAAAAGAGAGGAATCCAAGACACATTTTTTGAACCCAAAAGATAACAGATAGAGACGGAGTTCATTGTACCAGGCCCGCGGAGCTTGTTTAAGTCCATATATGGCTTTCTTGAGTTTGCAGACATAATTGGAATGTGAGGTTGAAAGAAAACCTGGGGGTTGGACCATATAAAAATCTTCGGTTGAGGTGCCTTGGAGGAAGGCATTATTAATATCCACTTG
Source organism: Campanula takesimana (assembly GCA_026119855.1). Lineage (NCBI taxonomy): Eukaryota > Viridiplantae > Streptophyta > Magnoliopsida > Asterales > Campanulaceae > Campanula > Campanula takesimana. The sequence goes on along the minus strand of JAOWBW010000974.1, from coordinate 286,497 downwards.
TCGAAGGGGCCAGCCACGCACAGTGACAAGAGTGAGGATGGTGCGGACAGTGGCGGGTTTAACTACTGGGCTGAATGTCTCGGAGTAATATATGCCCGGTCTTTAATGAAAGCCTTTCGCCACAAGGCGTGCTTTATGGCGATCAATGGTTCCATCAGGGTGATATTTTGGTTGGGCCGGGGGGTTGTAGGAGTTGTTGGGTGGCTTGTTTGCATAGTTTACGGAGGCAGGAAAGGTGAGAGAGGTCCGGTTTTTCTGTTTGAGGGATAGTTCTCTGTTGATAAGTTTTTCATGAAGTTCGTCAAAGGAGATTGGGTTTTCACAGTTTTGGACGGCATGAATGACAGTGTCAAAGTCAGGGTCCTGAAGTTGATCCAAAATACGATCAATGAGATCATCTTCATCAATAGGTCGGCCAAGGGAGAGGAGTTTATCGGAGCAAGCTTTGATATCACGCATATATTCTGTGATGGAGCGGCTTCCTTTGGTGATATTGCGGAGATGGTCCTTTAGTTGTTTGACATGGCTTTTGGATGGGTTGGCATAGGTTTTTGTGAGAGTTTTCCATGCATCTAGTATGGTGGAACATTGAGAAATAAGGGGGACAAGGTCAGAGGAAGGCGTACCAGCAAGCGCTCCTAAGATCAACTTATCTTGGCGAAACCAAGTTTCGTAGGCAGGGTTGGAGGTGGTGATAGTGCTGGTAGCCACAGCCTCAGTGGTGGTGGTGGCAGGTTTGGCTTCTATGGTGACGACGATGTCTTTGTCTGGGGCGGAGTGAGAACCATCAATGAATTTGTAGAGATCATAGCCAATAAGGGTGGCTTCGATTTGTGTCTTCCATGCAATATAATTTATGGAAGTGAGTTTGAGGACATGAATTAGAGAGACAATAATAAGGGGGTGGTTGGGGTCAGCAAGATTGGGAATAGTTGAAACGTCCGATGCCATAGAAGTGATATGGTGCGGTGGAGTTTGGTGGGAGGAGAGCGGCGGTTAAGCCGAATAGAAGGAGGAAGGGTGGCGGACCAAAGGCTAGGGTAGGGTTGGATCGTTTAATCCTGATACCATATAAGAGAAATAGTTGTTTATGAAAGACATAACAAATCTTATTAACCACCATAAGGGATATATATACATGAGTTTCTTGAAGAGTAAAAAACGAAAACTAAAACCTAAAAGTAAAAGGAAACTTAGTAAACAAGTTATACAACAATTAGGAAACTAAATCTGAGTCTTCTAGAGTATCTTTAACATGCCCCCTCAAGATCGACGATCGAGTAGAGAGACCAATCTTGGACAAGATATACTGAAAACGAGCCCGAAGCAGGGGTTTGGTAAGCACATCCGCAAGCTGGTCATTACTGGAAATAAAAGAACTTCGTAATGTCTGATTTTGAACACGCTCACGAACAAAATGATAATCTAACCCAAGATGCTTCATATGTGAGTGAAAACATGGATTAGCCGCCACATACGTGGCTCCCAAATTATCACAATAAATGACCAGAGAAGTAGCATTCGGAGAGAAAAGTTCGGTAAGGAGATTTTGAACCTAAAGGACCTCAGCAGCAGTAGTAGCAACAGCGCGATACTCAGCTTCAGTGGAAGAATGAGCTAAGGTGCATTGTTTCCTAGAGCTCCAAGAAATAGGATTCTTTCCCTGATACACAATATAACCAATGGTTGATACATACGTGTCCATATCCCCTGCCCAATCTGCATCAGTGTAAGCATGAAGAGTGAGAGGAGAATTGTGGAATATGACAAGCCCCTGTGAAATGGTACCCACAAGATAACACAAAACCCTCTTAAGGGCGGCCCAATGATTTTCAGTAGGTTTGTGCATTGAGAGAGGCGATTGAAAGCAAAAGAGATGTCGAGACGCGTTAAGGAGAGATACTGCAGACTACCCACCAATACACGATATTCGGAGGGCTCGGCCAGAGGGGTACCATGGTGAAGGGACAAGGGAGGCAGAGGAGCCATTAGCGTGGACATTGGTTTAGACTCTGCCATATTTGTTCGAACCAAGAGATCCTGTATATATTTCTGTTGTCTAAGTAAAATTCCATCAGAGTGCAGAAGGACTTCTACCCCCAAAAAATATGACAGATGACTAAGATCTTTGAGGGAGAACCTGGATACAAATGTCGAAATAAATGAGGAGAGAAGATTACCATTAGAGCCCGTGATGATGATGTCGTCTACATAGACCAATAAATAGATAATATCTCGGGAGTGCTGCAAGGTAAAAAGAGAGGAATCCGAGACACAGTTTTTGAACCCAAGAGATAACAGATAGAGACGGAGTTCATTGTACTAGGCCCGCGGAGCTTGTTTAAGTCCATATATGCTTTCTTGAGTTTGCAGACATAATTGGAATGTGAGGTTAAAAGAAAACCTGGGGGTTGGAGCATATAAAAATCTTCGGTTAAGGTGCCTTGGAGGAAGGCATTATTAATATCCACTTGTCGAAGGGGCCAGCCACGCATAGTGGCAAGAGTGAGGATGGTGCGGACAGTGGCGGGTTTAACTACTAGGCTGAATGTCTCAGAGTAATCTATGCCCGGTCTTTGATGAAAGCCTTTCGCCACAAGGCAGCTTTATGGAGATCAATGGTTCCATCAGGGTGATATTTTGGTTGGGCCGGGGGTTGTAGGAGTTGTTGGGTGGCTTGTTTGCATAGTTTATGGAGGCAAGGAAGGTGAGAAAGGTCCGGTTTTTTCTGTTTGAGGGATAGTTCTCTCTTGATAAGTTTTTCATGAAGTTCGTCAAAGGAGATTGGGTTTTCAGGGTTTTGGACGGCATGAATGACAGTGTCAAAGTCAGGGTCCTGAATTTGATCCAAATACGACCAATGAGATCATCTTCATCATTAGGTCGGCCAAGGGAGAGGAGTTGATCGGAGCAAGCTTTGATATCACGCATATATTCTGTGATGGAGCGGCTTCCTTTGGTGATATTGCGTAGATGGCCCTTTAGTTGTTTGACATGGCTTTTGGATGGGTTGGCATAGGTTTTTGTGAGAGTTTTCCATGTATCTAGTGTGGTGGAACATTGGGAAATAAAGGGGACAAGTTCAGAGGAAAGCGTACCAGCAAGTGCTCCTAAGATCAACTTATCTTGGCAAAACCAAGTTTGGTAGGCAGGGTTGGAGGTGGTGATAGTGCTGGCAGCCACAGCCTCGGTAGTGGCGATGGCGGGTTTGGCTTCTATGGTGACGACGATGTCTTTGTCTGTGTTGGGTTTCCAAGTAACATGCGCATCGGAAAATAACATTTGAATTTTAACCGTTGATGACTTTGAATACTAACCGTTGATGACTTTGAATTTTAACCTTTGATCTTGGTGGAGACTTGAAGCTTGATCACCAAAGCAAGAACACGAACTTTGAAGATGATAAGCTTCACCCTCTAGCGGTATCCACACTTCAAACGAATATCAAGAGCACTTGATCTTGGTTGCTAGACAAAAATTATGAAACACACTTTCACAATTTTTTTTTTTACTATATGGAATTATGAATTCTTGATCTAATCAAGAATATTGGCTCTCTAAGAAGCTTGGAATAATATGCCCAATGGCTGGTGAAAAGATCCTTTTATAGGTCCTAGTCATTAACTCTTAATGACCTAGGATTCCTAAATCCCATCACCCAAATTAAGGCAAGTCCTTTTTGTCATAGGAAATCTGGCACGGTCGTGCCCTATATCTGGCACGGTCGTGCCAATTGGGCCGAGTGTGGTCTCCCATCGACCATTTTTGGCACGGTCATGCTTTGCTTCTTGGCACGGTCGTGCAAGATTGGCACGGTCGTGCTTTAAGCTTGGCACGGTCGTGCTAATCAAGCCGAGTGGACCTTGCCCTTGGTCGATTTATGGCACGGTCGTGCCCTTTAAGGTGCACAGTCGTGCCAGACCAAATTTCAGATATTTTTCCATAATTCCAATTCAGTCTTTTAGGATTCGTTCTATTCGTGTGTGACCCTCTAGGATTACACTAAGTTGGCAATGGATCCAAACAAGTACCCATAAATCTAACATGATCATCCCATGATCATTTAGCCTTTATACTAGTGCTTAACGAGTACTAGGGACGAAGATTATTATAAGTAAACATGAACAACAATTATAATCAAAACATCTCTTTATTAATATGAAATAAATGATAACAATTGCAACGTTTATTAAACGTGCCTAGGGCACCACTATCAACAATCTCCCACTTGCCCTAGGCCCAATCTCCTATGTATCTAATACCCATGGACCTAACATGACCATTATGTTTAGCTTGTGGAAGTCCCTTTGTTAGCGGGTCTGCGACATTGTCATCAGTAGGTACTCTGCATATATTTACGTCACCCCTGTCAATGATTTCTTGAATGACATGGTAATGCCTAAGTATGTGTTTGGATTTCTGATGTGCCTTTGGTTCCTTTGCTTGAGCAATAGAACCATTATTATCACAATAAAGGTCTATTGGATTAGCGATACTAGGAACCACTTCAAGTTCAGTGATGAACTTCTTAATCCAAACAGCTTCCTTTGCAGCATCTGATGCAGCAATATACTCAGCTTTCGTTGTAGAATAAGTGGTTATACTCTGCTTGGAACTCTTCCAGCTTACAGCTCCACCATTTAACATAAACACAAAACCCGATTGCGATCGACTGTCATCTCTGTTGGTTTGGAAGCTTGCATCCGTATAAGCATTTACAACGAGATCATCTTCAATTCCTCTATAGACCAAAACGAATCTTTAGTCCTTCTTAAGTACTTAAGAATCGCTTTTACAGCCATCCAGTGATTTTCACCGGGGTCGGATTGATATCTACTCATCATGCTCAAAGCATAAGATACATCCGGCCTAGTACATATCATGGCATACATGATGGACCCAATTGCCGAAGCATATGGAACATCATTCATTTTCTCACGCTAATCATTTGTCTTAGGACATTGAGTCTTGCTTAGAGAAACTCCATGTAACACTGGCAAGGTTCCTCTCCTAGAATTTTCCATGCGGAATCTTCTAATGACCTTGTCAATGTATATACTTTGGCTTAAACCAATTAGCTTCCTAGATCTATCTCTGTAGATCTTAATACCAAGTACATATGCGGCTTCACCCATATCTTTCATTGCGAAGCACTTTCCTAACCAAGTCTTTAGAGACTGAAGTGTAGCAATGTCGTTTCCAATGAGTAATATGTCATCCACATATAAAATAAGGAATAGCACTATGCTCCCACTAATCTTCTTGTATACACAAGGTTTATCTTCGTTCTTGATGAAGCCAAACTCTTTGACCAATTCATCAAAACGGAGATTCCAACTCCTAGAAGCTTGTTTTAATCCATAGATGGATCTCTGCAATTTGCATACCTTAGAATTCTATTCAAAACCTTCTGGTTGTGTCATATACACATCCTCTTGCAGTTTTCCATTTAGGAAAGCGGTTTTGACATCCATTTGGCATATTTCATAGTCATGATATGCGGCAATGGCAAGTAGAATTCTTATAGACTTGATCATTGCTACGGATGAAAAGGTTTCATCATAGTCAATACCATGAACTTGCCTATAACCTTTCGCTACAAGCCTAGCTTTGTAAGTATGGATTGTAGACCCATTTGCATCCTATGGTTTTTACACCTTCGGGTGCATCAATCAAGTTCCAAACTTGATTATCTTGCATGGATTGTAATTCGGATTCCATGGCTCCAAGCCACTTGTCCGAATCAGGAAAAGACATCGCCTCTTGGTAAGTGGTCGGTTCATCATCTTCAATGATTTCCACCTCATTACTATCCGTTACGAGAAACCTATATCTCTCGGGCTCAGATCGTAACCTACCAGATCTGCGAGTTACTTGTGTATTTTGAACAGGCTCCACAATTCCTTATGGTTCTTGTTCTTGTTCCACTATCGGTTCAATGTCATTTTCTGGGTCTCGAATTTCTTCAAGATTTATTTTACTCCCACTGATTTCTTTGGAGAGAAATTGTTTCTCTAGAAAGATACCAATTCGGGCAACAAACACGTTGTTGTCCTCTCGGTTGTAAAAGTAATATCCTCTAGTTTCCTTAGGATATCCCACGAAAATACATTTATCAGATTTGTGTGCTAGCTTGTCGGAGACAAGTCTTTTGACAAAAGCTTCGCAACCCCAAATCCTCATGAAAGACAAACAAGTTTTCTTTCCGCTCCACATCTCATATGGAGTCTTTTGAACGTATTTAGTTGGAACACGATTTAGTGTGAAATCAGATCTTTCTAGAGCATAACCCCAAAAGGATAAAGGAAGATCAACATGAGTCATCATTGATCGAACCATGTCCAACAAAGTCCAATTCCTCCTCTCGGACACACCATTCCATTGTGATGTTCTGGGTGGAGTCAATTGTGAAACTATTCCACAATTCTTTAGATGATCATCAAATTCATGACTCAAGTATTCTCCACCTCGATCCGATCGAAGTGCCTTAATACTTTTGCCAAGTTGTTTTTCTACTTTATTTTGAAATATTCTAAATATCTCAAATGTTTCACTTTTATGTTTCATTAGGTAAACATACCCAAATCTACTATAATCATCAGTGAAGGCTATGAAGTATTGAAATCCTCCCAGAGCATTGCGACTTAATGGTCCACATACATCGGTATGTATCAACCCCAATAAGTCGCTTGCCCTTTCACCAAGCTTGGTAAAAGGTGTCTTGGTCATTTTTCCAAGAAGACACGACTCACAAGTATCATATGACTCAAGGTCTCACGAAGACTGTCCCTATGGAGTTTTGAGATACGCTTCTCATTAATATGACCAAGACGACAATGCCATAAATAGGTGTGATTAACATCATTAGGTTTAGATTTCTTATTTACATGATAGACATTGTCATTATTTTCATTCTTGACATCCAAGACATAAAGGCCATTAAATGAATTAGCAATACCATAAAGCACATCATTTAAATAAATAGAAAATCTCTTATTCTCAATAAGAAACTTAAAACCTTCATTATCCAAACAAGAAATTGAAATAATATTTCTACTTAAATCCGGTACATAATAGCAATTGTTCAAAACAAGTATTAAACCGGAAGGTAAAGTGACTTCGTAAGTCCCTACGGCTAATGCAGCAACTCTTGCTCCATTCCCCACACGTAGGTCTACTTCACCTTCTTTAAGTAGTCTCCTATTCTTTAGTCCCTGCACATTTAAACATATGTGAGAACCACATCCGGTATCCAATACCCAAGAATCAGTGGTAGAAAGGAGAATATCTATCATATAGATACCTGAAGTTGACGCAGCCTTGCTGCCCTTCTTCTTCTTTTGCTCTTCCAAAAAAGCCTTACAATTATGTTTCCAATGACCAATTTCTTGACAATGGAAACAGATTGCATCCTTTTGTGAATCGGGTTTTGCCCCAGAAGCCTTGACAACCTTTGCCTTGCTTATCTTAGGTTTGACAGCTTTCTTACCCTTTCCTTTAGCACTAGCCTTCTTCCCATCATGAACCAAGAGCACCGGAGAACCTTTCTCCACAATCTTCATCTCCGCAGTTTTAAGCATATTATGCAACTCAGAGAGATTCTTATCCATTCCATGCATGTTATAATTCATCACAAACTGATTATAACTTTTAGGCAATGAATTAAGAATGATATCCGTGGCTAGCTCCAATGGGAATGAATAGCCAAGTTTCTCAAGATGCTTTACATAGCCTTTCATCTTAAGCATGTGAGGACTCACTTGTTGCCCTTCACTCATTTTGCAAGAAGTGAATGTAACAATGGTCTTGTACCTCTATTGCCTAGCTTGCTCTTGAAACATGTCTCTCAACTCCACGCCTATATCATAGGCTTCTAAATGTTCCAAACTTTGTTGGAGTTTTGAGGACATCGTAGCAAGCATGAGACAACTTACATCTCTAGAATCATTACGATATTTCTTGTAATTGTCTCTTTCTGCCCTAGGGGCAGTGGCTTCTGGTTCAGCATGAAGAGGCCCATCGAGAATGTACAACTTATCCTCTTGCCTTAGAACAATTCTTAGGCTACGGATCCAATCCATAAAGTTCGCACCATTCTCTTGGAGCTTATCCTTCTCAATGATCGATCGCAACGAAATTGATTGAGTGTTGGTTGTCATTATCTACAATTATGCAAAATTTCCAAAATTTAATAAGTACCATTTCATTAAAGAAATAAATAATGTATTTTTCAAAATACTCCCACTAAATTATACAACCTTCTTATACATCCAATGTATAATATGATACTAGTGGGCTAAGATCAAACTTTAATTTAATTTCATGTCCGCGGAGGCGGATTACACAAAATTAAATTAATTAGGTAGACGATCATATCAATCATATCCCATATGACTTTTAGATCCTTCTCTGAGATTCTTTAAGAAATCCAATTTCAAAAAGCATGTTAAATCTCATCTTTTCCTAGGCCCAAAACTGTTTTGACGCCTAATTAAGTTCAACCATTTTAAACGCATAGTTAATGATCCTCGCGTGGGTGTAGATACCCCGGGGAACCACGGCTTGGCTAGAGCGGTGAATTATCCTAGGATGTCTACTTGATTTTAAGAGTCGCCACCCACGTTTTAGAGGAACGCGAGAAAACCTAAGAAAATCCAATTTTTTATGTACGAAAACCAGAGATTCTTGAGATGAGGGGTTCGGGGGTTAGGTGACGGAGTGGGAAGTACTTAAACACCCACTCCGCCCCGCTTACGCGGGTCTTGCTACTTTTGGTGTTCTAATCTTAAATGTCCTTCAATTTAATAATAAGAGAAATGTGCTAACAATTATAATGAAAAGAAAGGGGGAATTTATAGAGGAAAAAATAAAGGAGAGTTGTTTATTTATTGATTTATGCTAAAGATTACATGTCGAATTATCGCTAGGTAATTACATTAAGAAATGAGAATGTAAATTAAAGTGGAATTAAAATGTTGGGATGTAACCTTGACCAAACTTCAATAGTAAAGTGGCCTTTTGGTTGTATCCCTTTTTATGGAGATTGCATACATTGACTACACATGAATAAAATAAGAAGAAGAAAAAGGAAAGTTGTACCTTAAGAAGAAGGACTTTAAACCTTGACTTGAAGATGGTGTTGTTGTAGGGAAATTGTTGTAGAACAATTAGAGTCTTGTTGTTAAGAACTCTTGTTGGGAGAATTTGTGTATAGTGTAGTTTGTGAATCAAAGTTGAGGTCCTTTTCTAAGGTAGAAGAAGGGGGTTTTTATAGGTAGAAAAGAGAGGGAAAGGTTTGAGGGAAAATGATCAATCCATGTGAGATGGAATTGACCAATAGAAAATAAGATAAATAAAATAATAAATGAAATAAATAAAAGAAAATCAACTAATAATAAAAAGAAATATTTTGTTTTTAAGAAATGGCTAGAATAATGGGATTGGAGGTTATAAAACTAGGGGGGATGAATGTGGAGGTAAAAAGAGGCTCTTTTGTGATCAAGAAGAGATGTTGTAAATAAGAAAATGGAGGGAAATAAGGTGCAATCCGTTACTGCCATAATGGGAGGCGCGCGAGTCCCGCTTTCGGGGCGAGACGTACGCGCAGCCCACAAACAGTGTCGGAAGCGCCCGCGGGTGGAAAAGACATAATGACAGAAATGACTCTAAAGTTAATTCTGTTATGCAGTTTAGTCCAAAACTAACGGAATCAGTTAGGAACTTAACCGAAGTAGTAGAAATTAACAAAAATAAATTAAATAAAAATACTATGTATGCAATCGGGGTGAGAGGTCCAAGGCGGGGTGTCTACAGAGCCCCTCAGCGACGTGGATTGCAAAGCAAAACGCGTCGAAGAAAGAAAGACAACCGCCGAGGACATCGACAAGAGAAAACAAAGACTCGATAAAACATGAATTTGAAATTTGCGAAGGATAGGGATGCACTCCCTGTGTGAATGGCTTTATTGATATAGAAAGGATCTGGCGGGATCCGTTTTGCTGAAGCGGGATCCGTTTGATGAAGCGGGATCCGTTTGCTGAAGCGGGATCCGTTTGCTGATGCGGGATCTGTTTGCTGAAGCGGGATCTGTAGATACCCCGGGGGACCACGGCTTGGCTAGAGCACGTGAATTACTTAGGAAGTCTACTTGATTTTAAGAGTCGCCACCCACGTTTTAGAGGAACGCGAGAAAACCTAAGAAAGATAGCCTTTTTTGTATGAAAACCAGAGATTCGGGAAGAGAAGGGTTCGGGGGTTAGGTGACGGAGTGGGAAGTACTTAAACACCCACTCCGCCCCGCTTACGCGGGTCTTGCTACTTTTGGTGTTCTAATGTTTAATGTCCTTCAATTTAATAATAAGAGAAATGTGCTAACAATTATAATGAAAAGAAAGGGAAAATTTATAAAGGAAAAAATAAAGGAGAATTGTTTATTTATTGATTTATGCTAAAGATTACATGTCGAATTATCGCTAGGTAATTACATTAAGAAATGAGAATGTAAATTAAAGTGGAATTAAAATGTTGGGATGTAACCTTGACCAAACTTCAATAGTGAAGTGGGCTTTTGGTTGTATCCCTTTTTATGGAGATTGCATACATTGACTAGACAAGAATAAAATAAGAAGAAGAAAAAGGGAAGTTGTACCTTAAGAAGAAGGACTTTAAACCTTGACTTGAAGATGGTGTTGTTGTAGAGAAAATGTTGTGCAACACTTTGTGTAGTGTTTTGTAGAGAAATCTTGTTGAGAGGATTTGTGTATAGTTTATGTGTAGAGAAAATTCAAGTAAAAAAAGAAGGTCTTTTCTAAGGTAGAAGAAGGTGGTTTTTATAAGTAAAAGGGGATGTTTTTTGGTGCCAAAATGGAATCACAAAGATCAGTTTCCCGGGCAAAATCATGTAAAATGAGCAAGGGAGAGATTCTTGGACATAAAGCAGTAACTGACACACCCAGACGCGCGCGCATCCCGTATAGTCGGCAGGAGACGCGCGCTTCTGGCCCCAAAGGGCGGAGGCGCGCGACTTTGAAATGGCGATTTTGACAGAATGGACTGGAAAGTTAACTCTGTTATGCAGTTTAGTCCAAAACTGACGGAATCAGTTAGGAACTTAACCGAACTAACAGAAATTAACAAAAACAAGTAAAGTAAAAATAGTATGTATGCAATCGGCGTGAGAGGTCCAAGGCGGGGTGTCTACAGGATCCGTTTGCTGAGGCGGGATCCGTTTGCTGAATGCGGGATCCGTTTGCTGATGTAGGATCCGTTTGCTGATACGAGATCCGTTTGCTGGTGCGGGTTATGTTTGCTGGTTGTGGGATCCGTTTTTTGAATGCGGGATCCGTTTGCTGAAGCGGGATCCGTTTGCTGATGCGGTATCCGTGTGCTGAATGCGGAATTCGTTTGCTGATGCGGGATCCGTTTGCTGAAGCGGGATCCGTTTGCTGAAGCGGGATCCGTTTGCTGATGCGGGATCCGTTTGCTGAAGCGGGATCCGTTTGCTGAAGCGGGATCCGTTTGCTGAAGGCGGAATCCATTTGCTGAAGCGGGATCCGTTTGCTGAAGCGGGATCCGTTTGCTGATTGCGGGATCCGTTTGCTGATGCGGGATCCATTTGCTGAAGCAGGATCCGTTTGCTGAAGCGGGATCCGTTTGCTGAAGGCGGGATCCGTTTGCTGAAGCGGGATCCGTTTGCTAAAGCGGGATCCATTTGCTGATTGCGGGATCCGTTTGCTGATGGCGGGATCCGTTTGCTAATTGCGGGATCACCGTGGACCAAATTGATGTCTAGAGCTGCAGTTGCTGTTGACTTTATCATGGGGATGCGGGCATGGTTGACTGTGGACCATTTTCTGCTGGGGATGAAATGCCTTGAGTAGTGATGCTGTTGACTTCGTGGTGGTACCTGTTATGTGTGTTCTTGGCAGGTATATGTGTTTGTGCAAGAAGATGCATGAAGTGTGAAATGAAGAGAGAAATTGTGCTCGTGGTGCAATGTGATTTGAAAGCAGTTTTGCATGAGAGAGAGTTTTTGTAAGAATGGAGAAAGTGATTTTGTGTGCGGTGTGATTTGAGGAATGCCTCGGATGGATTCATACCTTCACTTACCATTGTTGCTTGATTGAAGATGGATTGCTGAAGGATGTTCATGCTTTTGATGAAGAGTATCCATGCTTTGGATGGAGAAAGATGATGTTGGTGATGATGAATTGTTCTTGCCTTTGATAGAGTGTCGGTGGGACAGTATTCTGGATGATGGGTTGGTCGTGCCAAAAGGCTGCCTACGTATCCCTTGGAAGGAATCAGACTAGCGTAGTTCAAGGATGGTGGAGAACGCTGGGGAAGAATGCTAGGAGCAAAGCAAAGTGGAGCAGATACTTTTGCACATAGAAGGAGAAAAAGAAAAAGAAAAAGAAAAATCCTTTTTTTTTTTTTTTTTTTTTTTTAAAGATTAGAAGGGAAAGAATATGCACACATGTGAGAAAAAGACTTTTTTTTCTTAGTTCGTGGGTGAACCATTTTGACCATTGTGTGTTTGTAAAGCCAACCCAAGATCAAGTCATGTTCGGTCGAAGTCCGGATTGCCTCACTTTGAATTCTGTCGTCGTTGCCATGGTGTCCAACGAAATTGATGTCTAGCCCCAAGATATGTGTCGGTTATGGGGCTTCAAAAGGGACTATTCATGCTGAGATGCCAAGGGGTTGTTGATTGTAAAGCCCCTCGAATGCTGAACTTTGAGTGGCTTATGAAGCCCCAAGATGAATCAACTCTTAGCACATTCAAATAAACTGTCTTTTGTTGTCGACATGGGCAAGCCCCAAGAGAAAATCATTGATACCAAGCTTTGAGAGATTGCTAAGCCCCAAATGTCATGGGCTTATCAAGTTTGTAGATGGCGGGATGTGGAGACCTTTGGGTGTGAAGCCTCAAATTTTCTTGGAATCGGCTTAGCATTATGTTGGGAGCGGATGGCGCTATTGGGAAGAACTCTTGAAGGCGATCTCCTTCATTCTCTTGCTTGGAGATGGATGGCCCTTTTTGTGGTTGATACCCGAATGTCGGAAGGTCCATGTTGAAAACGTAGTACGGTCTTCGGGAGACGTCTCGTGGGAGATGGTGATGTTGTTGCAGATGATAAGGTCTTGGTGTGATAAAGTCTCGAATGGTATGTTTGCTCGAGTCTTCTTGAGTTGAACCGACGGCGGATCTTCGGATGCAGCCTGTGCTTTTGATCTTGGAGAAGGGGGTGCTGTATTGCAGAAACATTGGGATTGGCCGTAACTCTGCTTATAGAGTTAACACATTGGCATTGCCCGCTATAACTCAGCCGGGTGAGTCTAGCATATTGAATCTTTTTCCTTTTCTCTAAGACTTCCTTCAAAATCTCGCTATGATTCTAACAAGAATCATCAAATTCATTCATATCATCGGAGCCTTCATTTAAAACCAAGAGGCCTTTTGACTGGAAGTGTTGAGGGACCATTGAAGTTTGATCCCTTTCATGGAGCCATAAGACTACTCCCAAATTGCATTGCTCGGGTACCACTGCCCAAAAGCTTGTTAATTGCGAAGCCCCAATATTGCCCTTTGCTTGTATCACTGTAATGCCGTAGCCCAAAAGATTGTAGATTGCGAAGCCCCTTGAGACCTTTCGGTATAAGCTTCAAATGTTGCTGGGGACATTGAAGTGAATTGTTTCTTGCCGAGGGAGACTTTAAGACTTGACCGTAGCCCCTAGAGTGCCATCATTGATTGCGAGAAAGGTCCATCCTTGATTGGGGGAACGAGTACGGGCACACATGACAAGAGGGCTTTTTGACATCCCTTTTGAGAGACTTTGAGGATAGTCTCACACATCTTTCTCGAGCATAGCCCCTAGGGCTTATTGATTGTCAAATGAAGCAAAAGAAGCCCTTGTTCTTGAGTCACATAGCCCCTAGGGCGTCACCATTTGTTGAGCAAAGTAAGAGTGACTCATCCTCGTGCGAGGGAACAAACATGAGAGGACATGGCAAGAGCTACTCCATTTTTCGGGAGCCTTTCGGCGTACTTTAGAAGCACATACTTGCAGAAGCTTTGAAAACTGAGACATATGTTGTTGCTATTTGCTGCCCAAGCCAATTGACTAGCTAGGGATTATTTGTGCAACCTCATGCCCTTTTATGATGGGCTCGTTCTCAGATGGGTCTTGGTTACCATGGGCCTTCTTTTCATGAACCCAAAAATGCACACTGCTGGAGAATGATGCCGATAACCCAAGACAACCTTTGATGGTGCCATATCTTGTCGAGCCTTTTGCAATCCCAAAGTTGACTCGGTGGGGAATTGATTTGTTGAGGAGATCCAATGTAGAACTTGTGCAGTTGTCTTCCTTAGAGGTCGGAGATCTCCATTTCTCTTTCCCTTCTCTCTCTCACTCTCTCATTTTTTTATGACGCACCCTGTTTTTTGCCTAGACCGCCCTTTCGGGTTTTCAATCTAGTGGGCATCTCTTTTGCATCTTCATTTTGACTCGATTAATGAGGAAGTGTGCATTGACTCTAGCGGAGGATGAGAGACATGTGATTTTGCGGTGAAGACCTCTTGTCACTAAAGATGAGTGACATTGACTCGACTAGGGAAGTGTCCCTAGTATTGACTTCATGTATGTATAGATTTTTTTGAATGACTCACGAAGGCAAGTAAGTCATTAAGAGAGAAGAGAAAGAAAGCCCCAGTTTGATTGCAAGAAACTGGGAGTATCGCAAAAAGAAGAGAAACCCCTAGACTCGACAAGGAACGGAAAGCGATTCCAAATCTAAGAAAGTTGTTCAATCTTTTGGTGATTAATTCATTGGCAAATGAATCTTACAAAGACGTCTTGACAAGTTTGAGATGAAGGCCGATCACCATAACGCGCTAGGGCTAAACGTATCTTTTTTCTTGCATGAGACTGGACCCGCAGGTTGCCTATGTTCCTCCAGTGTAGAGGCTCAGGTCACCGTAGTTCTTGTGGATGCTCCATTCGTCGAGATGGTTGTTGCTTCGTCCTTCATTGGTGGAATGATGTTGATCTTGTACTTCTTTGATTGAGGGGGATTTTTTTTTTTTTTGGTGCTCTAACTTTTGCCTAGGTTGATTTGAGGATTTCAACCTAGCGAGCTCTTTTTTTTTTTTTTTTTTTTTTATATCCCCTTTTGAAAACTTTGCTTCATGATCATTGTTCCACCCTTCTTCGTCTTGATTTCATCGTTGTTGATGTCTTCGTTGTTGATGCCGTCGTCGATGTTTAGCCCCTAGGCGTTCAAGCGATGGCCTTCGTTCCAAAACTTGTTTAGACATTTTTTCATCATTTTGCCAAGAATTAATTGAACAACTTGGAAGAGTGTATGAGGACAAGAACGACTTTTATTTAATGATTGACTTGAAATTTAACATTGGACGAGAGAAAACATTAGTGCACACATTAGTGGACTTTTGACTCTCTTTTTTTTAATCCTATTTCTAGGTAGAGAAAGAGAAACGGAGATTGTTGTTGTCGGCCTTGTAGCATGATCTCTTGTTGAAACCCCATTTCAAATCTGAGCCTCTTCCTTGATGAGTTCTTGCATGTTGCCATTCTCTAACTGTTGTTCTTCACCCACGGTAAATTCACCATTGTCAATCAAGTCTTGGATGATGTTGCGGATGGAGAAGCAATCCTTGGTGAGGTGACCGCTGCATAGGTGATAGTCACACCACTTGTGGTGGGCATGGTTGCGACACAATGGTTGTGGTTGCTTGTACCATTGGAGAGGAGAAATTTTTCCCTTTGCTTTGAGATCTTCATAGGCCTTGGTGACGGTCGTACCTTGGAGGGGAGTGTAGACACGGTCGTTGGTAGAACCTTTGTGACTTTTGAGAGGCGAGCCACTTGAACATGCCTTACCGTTGACCTTTGCCTTGTTGTCGGTGAACTCTCGTAAACGGGCCTTAAGTTCAGACACTTCTTCCTCATGAATTCTCCTCTCGAGATCAAGACGGGCTTGCCATAAATCATCCTTGCGGCGGGCATCCTCAACAAGTCTATCCATTTGTTCCCCCTTGTCTCTTATTATGTTGAAGAGCCTTTCGTTGGACAGGGAAGTATTCTCACCCTTGTTGTTGTTTCCGCTTGAAGCCATTGGACCTATGGAGAGAACACGATTGATCTTAGGTTGGCCCCACAAATACCTTTTGAATCCAATGATTTAACCCACGAACAAGAGAAAAGACTCAAACCACATAAGGAAAATGACTCTTTTTTTTTTTTTTTTTTTACAAAGTCGGAAGGACATAGTCCTTTTTGGGGTTTCTAAGAAAAGATAATGGAATCGTCACACTCGTATATAGACCTTCTCGCGGTCCCATATACTCATCGGATTCCACCACGCTTGTGATTCCTACATATGTCGGGATTAAACTAAATTAATGTCATAAAGCATACATGCGGGGACGGATTTTTTACTTTCGTCCATAATAACCACTTTGGGGACGGAGTTTTATTTCGTCCATTGCAACAAGTTGACATGTATGATTTGAAGACATTAGTTTAGGGAAATCTCGGTACATGAAAAACCGACTTGAGTCACGGAGTGTTAGACCCTAACTAGAATTGTGTGGTTTGTGTTCGGCTAAAGAGAGGCTTAAAGGTCACCCCCGGCATGTAGTCATGAACTACGCCACGGGCTGAGGTTGACCGCTTCGGAAGAGTCAAGGTCGGGTGGAGCTTGAAACTTCCTAGGATGGGCCTCGACGGGTTTGGGGTTGGACTTGTGCGACTCGATAGTGAGCAGTTGATAAGAATTGTGCGCGTAGTGTGAGGTCTAACAAGTGACAATTTTTTTTAAAAGAAAATGAAAGCAAATAAGCACATAATTACAACTTTCGAATCACCCGTGTGACCGATAAAAATAAACAGAAAGTAAAATTGTTCATGTGCAGGCTCGGTGCCCACACTGTCATTCTGTTCTGTTTCTGTGCACTGCTCCTGGTCTGGGAAATGAATGATATTCTGGGAATTTACCCAGAAGCGCGCGCCTCAGATCATTGATATAGGAAGCGCGCGCAGTGCGCCATGAAGATTGGAGGTGCGCGCATCTGGGGTACCTGTCAGAATGTCAGAAACTGTGGACTCAGGGGATTGCCCTGGTCCCAAATCATGTAACTTTCCCCTGCAGAAACTTGTTAGCATAGAAATATGAAATTTGAAGGACAAGATGGAAGGTGAGCGATTCTGGTAATAAGGGTCGGACGCGCGCTCTTTAGGCCAAGAAGGCCGGAGGCGCGCGCTTCCTACCCTTTTTACCAGAATGCCCAGAAAACAGATATAAGAACACCAAAAGCAGAAAATGCAAGTTTAACCCTCTACATCCCCAGCGGAGTCGCCACTGTAGATACCCCGGGGAACCACGGCTTGGCTAGAGCAGTGAATTATCCTAGGATGTCTACTTGATTTTAAGAGTCGCCACCCACGTTTTAGAGGAACGCGAGAAAACCTAAGAAAAGCCAATTTTTTATGTACGAAAACCAGAGATTCTTCAGATGAGGGGTTCGGGGGTTAGGTGACGGAGTGGGAAGTACTTAAACACCCACTCTGCCCCGCTTACGCGGGTCTTGCTACTTTTGGTGTTCTAATGTTAAATGTCCTTCAATTTAATAATAAGAAAAATGTGCTAACAATTATAATGAAAAGAAAGGGGGAATTTATAGAGGAAAAATAAAAGAGAATTGTTTATTTATTGATTTATGCTAAAGATTACATGTCGAATTATCGCTAGGTAATTACATTAAGAAATGAGAATGTAAATTAAAGTGGAATTAAAATGTTGGGATGTAACCTTGACCAAACTTCAATAGTAAAGTGGCCTTTTGGTTGTATCCCTTTTTATGGAGATTGCATACATTGACTAGACATGAATAAAATAAGAAGAAGAAAATGGGAAGTTGTACCTTAAGAAGAAGGACTTTAAACCTTGACTTGAAGATGGTGTTGTTGTAGGGAAATTGTTGTAGAACAATTAGAGTCTTGTTGTTAATAACTCTTGTTGGGAGAATTTGTGTATAGTGTAGTTTGTGAATCAAAGTTGAGGTCCTTTTCTAAGGTAGAAGAAGGGGGTTTTTATAGGTAGAAAAGAGAGGAAAAGGTTGGAGGGAAAATGATCAATCCATGTGAGATGGAATTGACCAATAGAAAATAAGATAAATAAAATAATAAATGAAATAAATAAAAGAAAATCAAATAATAATAGAAAGAAATATTTTGTTTTTTAAGAAATGGCTAGAATAATGGGATTGGAGGTTATAAAACTAGGGGGGATGAATGTGGAGGTAAAAAGAGGCTCTTTTGTGATCAAGAAGAGATGTTGTAAATAAGAAAAGGGAGGGAAATAAGGTGCAATCCGTTACTGCCATAATGGGGAGGCGCGTGAGTCCCGCTTTAGGGGCGAGACGCGCGCGCAGCCCACAAACAGTGTCGGAAGCGCCCGCGTGTGGAAAAGACAGAATGACAAAAATGACTCTAAAGTTAATTCTGTTATGCAGTTTAGTCCAAAACTAACGGAATCAGTTAGGAACTTAACCGAAGTAGCAGAAATTAACAAAAATAAGTTAAATAAAAATACTGTGTATGCAATCGGGGTGAGAGGTCCAAGGCGGGGTGTTTACAGTGGGCGTGCCCACATTATCTATCTTGCGTGTACATAAATAAAGTCAATGTACCTCGCGGAGGTGAATCCACATTGAAATTACTCATATATTAACAAGTGTTTTAATCATGGCATGGCAAAAAGAACTTAAAACTTTCTTTGAAGGTTTTATCACATATAGCATTCAACACATTTATGAGCACATAATATAAACATGTTACGCATCAAGTTTAGCCACTAAATTAATCATCATTAATTTAAGCTTAATATTTATGTGTCATTAGTTTCTCTATAATTATGAGGATGAGACTCTTTGAACTTTGGTTGTCATCTCCAAATCAAGACAACAAGAAGTGCGGCCGAACTAACCCATATGGCAACCACAATTCCGCACTAATTCAAGAAACCAAGAAAGTAGTCCATGTGGCCGAAACTAAGCAATAGATTGTCTCGATGAACATAGGCCAATTGCATCCACAATTCCACATGGATCTCCAATCTTTGAATCAACAACTTTGTTTCTTAATTTTAAAAATTATGAACTCTTCATAATTCTAACTTCGTTTTATCTTTGAAACTTTGTTTGCGATAAAGTTTGGGAAACACAATCTCGATGAACGTAGATTAGCCATCCAAACCTTGATCCAATCTTAGAATCACAAGACTAAAACAAATAGAAAAATTAAACCCAAGATCCACACCCAAAACCCAAACCCTCGGCCCGCGCCAAACCCTAGGTCCAGCCGGGTCAAGGAATGGGTCCGGTCGGATCTCTCCGAAAAATCAAAAATTTCAAAGTTCCAAAATTTATCTCAAAATTGTTTTCCCGATTCAATTAGGATTTGGTGTTCTTGGTGATCCAATCACCATGATCATCAAAACTTTGAATAAGCAACATGAATCCTTAGATTATCAAAACTTTGATCCAATCAAAAATTGATAACCCAAACAATTTTAAATCCACCATAATTTTTATTGCAATTGAATAGTGCGATTAAAGTTTATAAAACAATAAACCACATAAAATCATATACCACATAAACATTATATAATCCCAATATTCATATCATGCTAGGCACATAAACAAACAATATATATACACACAACATGATCTAGTATTGAAATAATCAACATGAACGGGGCTCTGATACCACTGTTGGGTTTCCAAGTAACATACGCAGTGGAAAAATAGCATTTAAATTTTTTCATGAAACCCAAAGCCGTAGATCCATTCATATTATTATATCAAATACTTGCAATATGAATACTAGAATACTAACCCTTGATGACTTTGAATTTTAACCTTTGATCTTGGTGGAGACTTGAAGCTTGATCACAAAAGCAAGAACACGAAATTTGAAGATGATAAGCTTCACCCTCTAGAGGTATCCACACTTCGAACGAATATCAAGAGCACTTGATCTTGGTTGCTAGACCAAAATTATGAAACACACTTTCACATTTTTTTTTTAACTATATGGAATTATGAATTCTTGATCTAATCAAGAATATTCGCTCTCTAAGAAGCTTGGAATAATATGCCCAATGGCTGGTGAAAAGATCCTTTTATAGGTCCTAGTCATTAACTCTTAATGACCTAGGATTCCTAAATCCCGTCACCCAAATTAAGGCAAGTCCTTTTTGTCACAGGAAATCTGGCACGGTCGTGCCCTATATCTGGCACGGTCGTGCCAATTGGGCCGAGTGTGGTCTCCCAGTCAACCATTTTTGGCACGGTCGTGCTTTGCTTCTTGGCACCGTACTAGATTGGCACGGTCGTGCTTTAATCTTGGCACGGTCGTGCTAATCAAGCCGAGTGGACCTTGCCCTTGGTCGATTTATGGCACGATCGTGCCCTTTAAGGCGCACGGTCGTGCCAAACCAAATTTCAAACATTTTTCCATAATTCCAATTCAATCCTTTAGCATTCGTTCTATTCGTGTGTGACCCTCTAGGATTACACTAAGTTGGCAATGGGTCCAAACATGATCCCATAAGATATGATTAGGTTCTAGCAAACCGTCATACCTACCCAAATAGTGTAACTAGATATAAGTTCGCATTCCTTTAGAATATGTCACAATCCTTTTATCGACGATGTCATTGAACACAAGTCATGGTTAAACAGTCAACTTGTTTTATTCAATACTTTTCTCGATTCCGAATATGTTGATAATCCAAATGCCATTGATCCAATCAATTCATTTGAGGCCGGCTGAACATTTTCATCAACATCATTCCTACGAGAGGCCCAAGCTTGACATCTCTCCGAGGAGGGACAAATCCAACTCAGCTTATTATTCTTCCCTACATGAATCCGATTATGCCAATCATACCCTTTATAACTCCCCGGTTAAGGGTAGCGTTTGAATATGTCAAACATAATGTTCATTAAGTGGAAGACTATAATAACTTCATGTCTAAGGATTCAAATGACATAACTAATATGAGATATATGTACGACATAGACCATGACATAAATCTCATACAGTGGGTAGTACCTTGTTCCAAACAAGTACCCATAAATCTAACATGATCATCCCATGATAATTTAGCCTTTATACTAGTGCTTAACAAGTACTAGGGATGCAGATTATTATAAGTAAACATGAACAACAATAATAATCAAAACATCTCTTTATTAATATGAAATAAATGATAACAATTAGAACGTTTATTAAACGTGCCTAGCGCACCACTACCAACAGTCTGGGGCGGGGTGAGAACCATCAATGAATTTGTAGAGATCGTAGCCAATAAAGGTGGCTTCGATTTGTTTCTTCCATGCAATATAATTTGTGGAAGTGAGTTTGAGGACATGAATTAGAGAGACAACAATAAGGGGGTGGTTGGGGTCAGCAAGATTGGGAATAGTTGAAACGTCCGACGCCATAGAAGTGATATGGTGCGGTGGAGTTTGGTGGGAGGAGAGCGGCGGTTAAGCCGGATAGAAGGAGGTAGGGTGGCAGACCAAAGGCTAGGGTAGGGTTGGATCGTTTAATCCTGATACCATATAAGAGAAATAATTGTTTATGAAAGACATCACAAATCTTATTTACCACCATAAGGGATATACATACATGAGTTTCTTGAAGAATAAGAAATGAAAACTAAAACCTAAAAGTAAAAGGAAACTTAGTAAACAAGTTATACAACAATTAGGAAACTAAATCTGAGTCTTCTAGAGTATGTTTAACATTTTTCTTACCATAATCTTTGTTCTCAGTTTATTTTCCTTGTTGTTCCATGTAAGTAAATACCTGTATATGAATTTGGTTTGAATTAAGCTTAGCTTATGAAGCTATTTAATGATATATATTATTTAATCATACCTTATATAAGTAGAATTATTAAATTACATGTGTATTAGTATAAAAATCATGTTGTGGTTATATAGTGTGTCGGAGTACACACTACTACATTTAAGAGCTAATGTAACGCAGCTAATGAATCTAATGCAACGATCCGTGAGAATGGCGTTGCATTATCTCATCTATGCAACGCTTTGTTTGAGTTATTGCAACACTATGACCTAAGCGTTACATTAAGTATTTTGGCGTTACATTAGATCCCTCTAATGCAATGGCTATATTACTAATGCAATGCTTTCAATAACGCCATTGCATTAAGTTACTTGATGTTGCAATATAACTAATGCAACACCTTCAGTAACACTCTTACATTAAGTTACTTGGCGTTGCATTATATCCTACTAAAAAGTTTCAAATAAAATTATCATAAAGAAATGAGAGACACGGGCAATAGGCTTTAATTTTTATGTATCTATGTATACTTTTTTTTTATTTTTTCTGAATAGAGATGAATAATTTGGACTTTTTTTGATATATTTTTTTTTCAAAAAGTTATAAAAAAAGTTAGAAAATAACTAAGAAAATGAAAGTATAAAAAAGGAATGAGGGACGGACTATTTTAATTTTATTATATATATGTAATTTTTTTTATTTTTTTTAAATAGGAATAAATATTTTGGACATCAAAAGTCAAAGTTCACTTGTATTGACCATCAAAAGTCAAAAGTGGACCATCTTTCTGGGATGGAGGGAGTATTTAATTATTATTATAAATGTGTGTGATTAATAATAACACTAGTAATAATAAATTGAAATTAAAAGCATATGAGGTGTCATTTATTCATTGGTTGTTGAAGGTGCACATAGATCATCACAATTATCTATTACTTGATCTTAACCATTTATTTGATTAAGATCAAAGGACAGCAATTACTCAACTAAAACCCTACCCCACTATCCTACATTTTCTCATCAACACTCCTCCATTCACACAAACTCCTCCCTCAACCATTCTCTGCATCTGGTTACTCCTCCACCCCACTTCGCTTTCTCCGCCGCCTCTACCACCGTCACCACCACCATCCACCGCGCCTCCTCCCCCACTTCTTCATCCATCTCGCAATTTCCCTCTCACAGTCAACTTCATCTCTTCATCTCCTCCCCCATTCCCCCTTCACTTCGCTCAACTCCACCACAGCTACCAACCAAAACGCAGCCGCCAGTGTCTCTCTTTCAGATCTGATGGGTATGTGTGTTTGCATCTCTCTCTCTCTCTCAACTTTCTTCTTGTCCATGATTTCCCCATTTCACTGCCATCGCCATCCCCCTTTTCATCTTCTTCCTCCATGCTAGCTAGTGAAACATCCGCGGCTCCTCTCTTTCAGATCTAATGTCTAGATTTGTTTTGTTAGATATGTTTTTTGCTAGTTCAGATCTCTATTTTGCTGGTTCAGAAGTTTGTAGATCTGTGTGGATGCGTTTGTGTGTCCGCTTGTTAGTGAATACAGTATATATTATTGAACAAACCTCTGTATAATAAACAGCAAGATTTTTGTATTGCTGGATCTCATGTTGATAGACCATAGCATTGCAGAGAGGAAAAGAGTGAGTTAGACTGATAATCTATACTCTATATATTTCTCATTTCATAGTTAACAGTGAAGTTAATAAAAAGTTTCCATCAGACCCTTGAACCTGTTATATCCAGTTGTGTTTTGTTTGCAGCACACGATTTTTGTATTGCTGGATCTCATGTTCATTTCCTTGGTTGACTGGCTGTTGCAACAACACTTCCCTGCATTGTTGTTTGTTGTTACTTTATCTTTAATAATCTTTGTTTGACTGAGTACTTGGGAAAAATGTGTAGTTGAAATGTTGTTTGTTATACAGGGTTTGTTCAATAAGAGGTGTGATTTAGAGAGAGTTCAAGCTTGTCGATTGGAGGCCAGATCTCATGTGCCCCTCCCTGTGCCCCTCTAATCTAGACCGTTTATGTTGATATTGTAAACGGTCCAGATTAGAGGGGCACAGGGAGGGGCACATGGATGGGCACAGGAGATCTGCTCTCTGTTGATTGGGAGTAACAAAGAAACCGAACAGCTATTTTTCTGGGTTAGGCGGGCAGTGTTCGGCGGTGATGGATTTATTTGGAAGAACTAATATTTGATATGTCATTTACTTTTAGAATATAATTTTAATTGATGTATTTTGACATTTTTATTAATTGAATTGTTAACCATTGATGAATGTAATTTTACCCTTGTAATTGTAATTGTAATTGTAATTGTAATTGTAATTGTAATTTTAATTTTAATTTTTTTTTCATGAAATTTGACATGTTACTTTTTATGTTAATTGATTTTTTTTTCTCTCAATATTATATTTTTTTATTACTTGATTTATTAACCATTACTATGAATATATATTATTATTATTTATTTATTAGTATTATTATTATTATGTAGTCGTTGCATCAGGTGTTTATTTAGTTTATTTGATTAGCGTTGCATTAGAAACGAACTGTTGCATTAGTTTACCAAACAGTTGCAAACTTGACCGTTGCATTACATGTAAATCTAATGCAATGACTTCGGAAAGGCGTTACATCATATTACTATGTCGTTGCACTAGACCTAATGCAAGGCAAGAGAATGCAATGATCGTTTGGCGTTGCATTAGGGCTAATGCAACATGAAATAACCCCTAATGCAACGAATTACAATGTTGCATTAGTTCAAAAATGTAGTAGTGACAGTAGAATAAAATAGAGTATAAGTTTGTATTTAATTGTTCATCCATATAAGAGTGTGTGGGTGTTGAATTTATTTATGAAAAATGGGAAGTCTTGAAATAAAACTGATCATGAATCTAAAGCAATTATGAAGTTTTAAACAAAAAGCTTTGAATTTCAATAGGAATTTTGGTAATGAGTCTACTGTTGAGTTATTAAGTAGGCTTGCTAGGATCATGCATAGATCATACATAGTGAAGTGCTGATTTTTGAAATTACAATATAGTCCCTACATTTGTTAAGTTTTGCTTTTTGTCCCTGTGTTTATGAAAGTTTCAGATTACTCCCTGTGATGTTAAGAAACTTTACATCTTTTGATGGTTTCTATCTTATTCGTTTTTAATCGGAATCGGACGGTTTTTGTGTCTAACTTGACTAATTTTTCAAGAGACATTGAATGGGATAGGTTTCAGAGTCAGTGAAGATTCATAGGTTGATCAGAATCATTGTTTTACAAAGGTGTTTAGTATGTTGATTTTGAAATGTATTTAAACTCGCAAAAATCGTAGTTAATTCATCCGGACTCGGAATCAAGTGATTCTTGGGTCTAAATTCAGTAATTTTTCATGGGATTTATAATGGTGCAATTAGTTTATGTCAAATCTGAATATTGCACTACCAGATTTAACATTTTCGTGGCAGCTGCATTTTAAGTATTTCTCAATCTGAATTAAGTATTTCTCAGAGTACTTTCCATTTATTATTGTTTAAGAATGTGTATCTATAAGTACCCCAATCTGAATTAAATCAACTTTAGAGGTAATCTTAGTACCGTTCAGGGATAGAACTGATAAACTAAGGCCTCACTAAGATAAAACTAAAACTCCAGGATTGTTCTGGAATTAAACTTAGAAAAATCCAGAAGCTCGTCAGACTAAGCCGTACGGATGGTTTGGACACGGGGAAGGCCTAGGCGTACGGCTGGTTTAGGCACCCTCAGTCCCTATAAATTGAACCCTTTGCTGATCATTTCAGGGGGGAGAAATTGATTTGTGAGGGAAAACTCTGCAGAATTGAGTGCAGAACAGAAACACGAACACATTTTTGAGTGAAAGAGAGAAGAAGATAGGTTAGAACCAACCATTCGTGAGGCCTCCTTCTCCCCCATCTTCTCTTCATCTCTTCTTTTATCTTTCTTGCACCTTTTATTTATGTCTTTACATTCATTGTCATGATATAAATTGGAACCAAGCCTTGACTTGATCCATGGTGCCCTCATGTTTTTATGCATGATCAAGGGTTATAAACCAATGATGATCAAGGCTTGTTATAATTTAATGCAAGTTTACTTTATGTCTTTACATTTATGCAATTTACTTTTATGTCTTTACATTTATGTCTTGTATTTAAATTTGGCTTGATGATCCATTGCACATATGGAGAAAGCCCCTATCATTCATGTTGTTTATGTTGAAATAATCAAGTTTGGGTGGTAAAGTCTCAATCTTTACCATCCAAACTTTGATAAAACCATAATAATGTCCATTTTGATGATAAAGACTCAATCTTTATCCATCCAAATGTTGATTTTTGATGTTCCAAAGGTTTCTCTTGGATGGATCATCCATTTGAGAGATTAAAGTCTCAATCTTTAACCACTTAAATGGTGATTTTGGCTCAAAGGCCATGTTCATCCCCTTTGTTCATTTTACCCAATTATTGCCTTGATCATGCCAAAAACCATTTGTTTTGGTGTTTAATTTATGATCAATGGCATAGGGATGTTAAAACTCATGTTTTTGTACAATAAATAAACTGTAAAAAGGCCATTCTGTCCAGTTTCAGCAGAATACTCTGTTTCTGCATGAAACTGGACTGATTTCCTGATAATCTGTAAAATTCCCAGGACGACCAGAACCAACCGTACGGCTGGTTTGTCCAGGGAACACTTTTTCCAGTTTTACCCCTTTCTGCCACAAAACTTTGCAAATAAACTCAACTTGTTAACCTTTTAACTGGTTTTTGTAAATGTCAGTTTCTCCCTTTCAAAAATACACACACACACACTTGCACAATTTTGTCAAGAAACTTAGGGAGACTCAATTTTCTGAGGCATCTTGGGTGAACCGCAATTAAGTTCTTACCAAGATGTAACCTGACCTCCGAATCCATTTTCTCTAACCTTTTTCGTTAAATTTGGGTTTAAAATTAAATTAACGTGGCGACTTCGTCTTGTTTTGAACATAAAGTGCCGTGTTTGGAATTCTCGAGGGAACTTCTCCATTTCCCGCGGGGATCCTTACAGTGGAGACTCCGCTGGGGAAGAAAGTGTTTCCAAACTTCTCTTTAGAATCTTTGGGGACACTTTTGTGTGGGTCAAACTCCCATCCCTGTTTGTTGACTTTGTGCATATTTTGTGTGTATTTTATGTTTCTGTTTTGATTTCTGGAAATGAAACTGTTCTGGAAACATAATGAACTGGGGCTTGATGATCAGAAGCTGAAAATTTGCAAAAAATAATGGAGCTACTGCTTTAGTCGTACGGCTAGTTTGGCTGGGCCCACAAAATGTTTCAAATTAATAATTTTGTGCAGGTCCGAAACATTCTGATGGTCCCCTTTCCTTCTGCTTGTCCAGGTTCTGAATTACAGCCTCTACTTGTGCACATTTACCTTTTCTTAGCCAAAAACTTGGTTTTCAAAGCTTGGTTATACACAAATGTTTGGACATAAAATTGGGTTTTCAAAGCCTCATTGTGTATAACCCTTTTTATAAAAAAATTTGGTTTTCAAATTCTATTGTTGTGCACAATCTTTTGTATAAATTGATTTTCAAAGGGCCTTGCTCCTCATGTAAATTTTGGTTTTCAAAAAACCTTGGATTGTGCACAACCTTTTTCCATGTACAAATTTTTGATTCTTACTTGTTCATATCTTGCTTGATTACTTGTGCAAATTACTTGTTCATCATATTTGTTCATACATTGCTTATTCATGTTCATGATATTAAAACGAACAGAAAATTCCTATTTTGACTCAAAAGGGAACATAGAAGGCTCCACACTACGCGCACTTGACCTTGTGCACGTTTCAAAACCCTTAAAACCCAGGATGGATGCCACGATGCAGCTTGATTGATGCTTTTTTTCCCTTCTCACGCGCACGGGTCCATTCAACCTCCCATTCTGAGCCGAGTCAACCACACATGTCCGTGACACACAAATACCGTGACCATGGTTGGTTTTTGGTCTACCTCACGTCATCACGTCCCTAATACGTGTTCAAAGTTAATTATGGCCAAGTTAACACCCGAGTCACGACTCCTTGTGAAAGCATGTGTGACCAAGGTCATTTTTGACCTGGTCCTTGACTTACGCGTTAATGTTAACCATAATTGACCTAAGTCATGTATTAAGGATAGAGTGACACCGTGTCGTTAAACCCTAATGTTTGGCCCATCCTAATCATCCTTAAGCCCAAGGTTAAGGTCCAAGAGCCCTCATTAAAATGAGGTCATGCCGGAATTTTGTCGAAGCATTAAGTCAATCTTGACCTTGACTGGGGCTTAATCATGATAAGAATGGCACATGCATGGGAGCCTTGCGATGCACTAGACCCTAGGAATCGTGTTTTCGGTCGGTGGAAGCCACGTGCCCTATAGGACCCTCGCCCGGGATAGTCCGTCCTTGGGAGTGTGCAATACAGGTGAAAAATGAGGGGCTTATAGATGTAGTGATGGCCTCTACTGATCTAGGATTTAGATTAGTTGCGAAAAAGAAGAGAAATCTTTTCCAACCAATTAGGAATAAAATGCGTTTTTAAGAAAACCCGAACAATAAATGAATGCATGACTTTAAACTGCGTACTAAAGAAAGATGAAAAACGTCTTTTTCCTAAATAAGATGGGTGATTTCATCAAAATGCATAGCTTGGGTATTTCCCCCCCTAAAACCTTGTTCTTAGAGTCAATCTGTTTCTTCTCGTGTCAAAAGTTTTCTTCTTGCTCAAAGCATGGCTTTTCCGGAAATCTCTCCAAAGTGCCCTTATGGCTTATTGGTCCCCCGTTTGATAGGAAGCATGGAAGCCAACACACAAGCAGTAGAAGCGGAAGTAGGAATGAACACCCAATCCCAGTTAGAAGCCCGGGTGAAAGTCTTGGAGAAGATGGTTAACGTAATGGGAGATCGGATCCAAAGATCAGAAGCCAGCCGTAATGGGGTGATCAACATCGTCCAACAACTCTGGGAGGAAATCACAGAGATCCTCCATGAGAGGGTTGAGGAGGTATGGGAGAAACATGGCAAGAAGCTCAAAGAGGCCATTTAGGAGAAGTGTGATTGCAGATACGAGCTCATGCATAACCGGGCAGAGGTGACGGACGAGATGGAAAGGCATAACTCGAGGCATACCCAAGAGTGCCTTCACAAGATTGTGCAGTCAATCGAGGAGATTAAGGGGTCCTCGCTAAGGTCGCCATCCCCACCAAGAGCTACCTTCAATGGCTCGACCTGAGGCAGGAAAGGACCTCATGAGCAAGTCCAACCCATTACGCTCTCCAAAGGAAGGCCTGCAGCCGTCACATGGGGCTTCTATCCTCAGGGCAAAGGAACCTATTACCGCTGGTTTCACGAGCTAGGGATGCCGAGAAACCAGATGTTGGATCATTTACTAGAGACCGGGAAGATTGAATTACTTAGCCGCCATGCGATTTGGACTGAACCGCCCTCTCAATGTCGTGATCAGAAGCATCATTTCAAGTATTACCAAGCTTTGGGCCACTTTACTGAATCTTACCCGACCCTGAGAAACGACATCCAAGGGATCATTGATGGAGGTGTCATCACCAAGAAGGGTAACCGGTGGGTCTAAATTCGAGAGTGGAAGCCAATTGTGGGTGAAGAGAAGAGAAAGAGAAGAAAGAAAAAGGAAAGTAGGAGAGGTCTAGTTTCTTAGGGTCTAGAATTCAAAAAGTCCGTTGCGGAAATTGTCTTTCATTTCCCCTAAGCCCTGCACGGCAAATGTTTGGGAAGAAGGGTATCAAGTTAATGCCCCAGTGAGTTTGTACTAGGCCAGTGAATAGTAGAGTCAGCGTCTGTAAAGTTTGAGTCATTTTCTTTCTATTCTCTCTAGACTTGAGACATTACTTGAAAATTACATAAACTCTTGAAATTACCTTGCTTAATTTCATCAAAATGATTGTTACGTTCCCAAAATGACGAATTGACTCCTAACCATATCGGTCAATAACGACTCATTACGGACGAATGGACCGACACAAATAAAAAAAACACGCTCAATGCAAGCAATTAATCTTGGAATGAATAAATGTTATGACCAATTAGCATGAGGAAACCATCAATGGAAAATATCCTCTCCATATACACATCCCGACGTACATTCCTTGTACAAATCCTTGATGAACGCCAAAGGCTCTCCAATGCTATGAAAAAGGCAAGTGTGTTGTCGCCCAACCGTCAAGGTCCAACTGTGATCAAACAATGAGCAATCCAAGCAAAGAACTCCGAATGGATGAAGGAAAGATACATTGAGTGTCCCACTAAAGGCCATTGCTCGGAGGTATTTAAGACAAGTGCTCCCCCTTTAAAAAAAAGAGAAAAAAAAAAGAGAAGGGAAAAATGAGAGAACGAAAAGAAAAGGAAAGAAGATGAATATGGAGAAAGAGAAAGGCACTCCGAAAAGAAATTCGCATCCACGAGAAGTCTACCATGAAGGCTTACCACCAAAGGTCCTTCCAAGAAAGATCAAAGTTATCTCCGCGAAAAAGGGCGGCAACATCCCCGGCAAAGGCAGTTCAATCCCGAACTACGGCGGCCTGAGCTCCTCAAACTGAGGGGAACGTAGGCAATCTTTAGGTCCGGTCATAACATGAAATAGAACCATCAAACCTTGGTCCTTTCAAAATAACCAAGTACTTTTCATTGGTCCCAGACAAGGACCAAATTCTCAGACAATGACCAATTCCCCCTAAACACATTCTAACCTTGCCATTGATCGAATCTTAATACTCAATTGGTCACGATATTTATACATAATAAGACTAATTGCTTGAGATAATCCTAACTCAATAATAAATATGGTCCATTCAAGCAATCATTTTGAAGGCATTAGCTAAGGCAAATTTCAAATGTCTCGACAAGTCTACTTTTCCACATCTTAGGAAAGAGATAAATACTGAACTCTGTCTATAGGCTTCCTTCCTCACAAAAGGGACTCACTCCCGCAAGTGCCTATGTTTGTCTTTATGTGAGCAATCATAATTTAATCCCGTCCGTGTCTTGATTCGACTAGACCACTCCTAGGGAGAGAAAGTGAAAGATATGAAGAGAGGAAGGTTGGTATGATTGAGAACCAGAAGAAGTGATCCACGCAAAGGATGGAACGCATCCCAAACAAAGAAGGGTTCACACCCAAGGGAGGTCGAGGCCCGAGGAGCAGTTCCCGATCGAAAGGCAAACTGGGGCTAACAAGTCGTAACAGTGCATTGGAAGGATTAGCGGAAAGGTCATGCTTTGGTAAACCTAGTATAGGTCAAAACCCAGAGTCATAATCTCCCAATAAGATCCCCTGATTTACAAAAATTCCCCAGGAGTCCCCAAAAAAATTTGGTCAAAAAAGTCAACCCTCATGGATCAACCGTACGGATGGTTTGTCCTTTGTAAAAAAATTATATCAGCAGCTCATACCAGCAACTGCCCACAAGTGAAACTCACTTTCACTTGGTCAAATACCTGTCAGAAAAATGTCCCAGCTGTACTCAATCAAGTCTAAACATGTTTCAGAAATTCCCCGACAAGTCACAACGTCAGAAGGCCTCGAGGCCTGAGTTATGCATAAAAAATGAATTGGCAAAGATGCACATTTTTGAACATTAATAAAAACATGGTTTTTATACACATTGTTTTCAAAAAATAAAACAAACAAAAGAAAGATGTTCAAACAGGTACATCCTAATCAGAGTCCGGGTAAGGGTCAACAGGAGGAGAGTGAGTCATTTTCAGAGGCTGGGATGGGTACGTACTTGAGTCAAAGAAAAACAATGACTCCGCCAAGCCCATGTCATCACCAGAGGAGGACTGTCCTGGAAAGAAAGAAGGAGGAATCTGAGATGAGGGACCTGGAGGATCAAAGGGAGGTGGCCCAGTCCGCTCCAAGGTTAGGTGATCAAAAGGATCCGAGGTAACCTCATGAACACCACTGTCCTGGAGAGAATCCCGGAAATAGGCTAGATCCACCATGCTTAAAGAATGACAACGCACGTAAGAAGGAGGCAGCTTCACACTCGACGCCCGCTTGCAAGGTCTCTCCTCGCCACTCACCGAGTTCCTGCCCGGCAGAAAGCTATAATCAGCTTGAGGCCCCTTAGAGGACCGACCTGTGAGTCTCTTGAACCACTTCTTGGCCCGTCCTAAGAAGGTATAACGTCTCAACAACGCCCTCGCAGCAATCTACACATGGAAATGAAATGACTCAGCAAAAGAGACAGAAGTGAAAAATGTGTGTGTGCAAAGCAAAACAGAAACGCACTGCATCCTCAGGAACCTCCTCAGCTGGGGCTCCCTCTCCTGCAGGGGACAGGTCCACCTTATGAACCTTGTCATCGTCCCAAATGAAGGAGTAGTCCACCCACGCCGGAGGGGCTACACCAGAAGCTACCACCTGCAGAGACCTTAGCCTCGTGGCCACAAAACGGCCATAGGGCTCCTCAGTAATCAGGCCGACCATATTCGCCCCCATGAGATAAGTGTCATCCCCCTGGTACGTAACAAACATGCTCTCAGGAGGATCCACAGGTTTCCTCTGCATAAGCCCCAATCTGTGCTGCCAAAGGACCCTCTCTCCCAGGTAGAAGGACTTGCCTTGGAACCCCACTAGCAGCCTCCTCTGCCTCGTCACCCTCAGAGCCTCGCTCAGATCAAAATCCATATTAAGCCCCTCGTACCTCGACCATGGATAATGGTTGATCCCCTCTGGCATAGACCCCCCCAACACTGCCTTCACATCAGCATAACGGACCGCGACTCGTCCCTTGGACCCCTTTTTCTCTCGGGCCTCTCTAGCCCAACAAATCATGGCCGGAAAATTAAGGTTCCGATCAAGGGATGGCGTCCAAAGGTAGCCACCAAGAATCTCGTAGTACCAAGCCTGAGAAAGAGAAAGGCAAGGAAATCATTAGCATGTGGAAATGAGGTGAGAGCCGAAGGCGGGAAAGAATGAAAGAGAGCATACCTCGAGGGCAAACTGAAAGCAAGACAAAGACTTGCTCGCCTTCCGACTGTATTTGTCGAGCTCCATATACAGATCTGTAAAGCCCCCCTCGCCCCAAGCAATACCCTTAATGGTCTCGGGCGTAGTCAATGAACCAAGGAGAGGGAACATGCATGTAGTATCAGCGTTGGCAAAAATGGTGTTGCCAAGGAGGAGCCACACATAGGAGCGCCCTAGCTGCTCGGCTGTCACCCGGCCCGCCAAGTACTCTGGGAAGTTGGCCCGGATAGCCCTCTCAACGCTCTGCACAAGGATGCCCAAACCCTTGGTAGGGCCCGAAAAACCAAGGAGCGCTTCAATCTTCTCCGCCGGGATCCTGTCCCTCCACATGACCGGACGCCCGTCGAAAGAGAGCCCGGTAATCTTGGAAAAGTCAGCGGGAGTAACGGTTACCTCCCCCCAACTCAAATGAAATGTGTGCGTCGAGTCCCACCAGTACTCATCAAGGGCGTTGAGAAAGCCCCATGCTTTTGTTGGTATTCACAAACGTACCCACGACCTCAATGAAAGGTACCAAACCGGTACGCTCCACCCGCTCCCTTGGGCCGGGCTCACCATCAACAGACTCGGGCATGGCCTCCCACAAAGAGAAGCAAACATCCGGAGACCCTCGAGATTTAGGATCACCGCCCTGTAGGTAAACACAACAAAGGTATGAATAACACAATTTACAATACCAATGCACACGATAAATGAAAATCATAAAATGAAATGAAAAACAAACATGCATTTAACTCCGTCCCCTTTCAAATTGTATAGACATTTGAGGGTTGTTTTGAAAAGGTTTTTCCGTCCCCTTTCAAATTGCATAGACATTTGAGGGCCATGTTGAAAAAAAAAAAATTCCGTCCCATTTCAAATTGCATAGACATTTGAGGGTTGCTTTGAAAAAAAAAAAAGCTTTCCGTCCCTTTCAAATTGCATAGACATTTAAGGGTTGCTTTGAAAAGGTTTTTCCGTCCCCTTTCAAATTGCATAGACATTTGAGGGTTGTTTTGAAAAGGTTTTTCCGTCCCCTTTCAAATTGCAGATACATTTGAGGGTTGTTGGTCCCAAAGACACAACAAGGGTATGAGTAAAGGAGGCTAGAGAGGGGGGGGGGGTGAATAGCCTACTTAAAATTTTAACCCTTTTTTAAAATTCAACCAAGTACTTACAATCTTGAATTTTGCGGTCAATAAAAACCACGCGGTCAAGGTGTAATATGCACAGTGGAAGTTTTCGATAAAAGTAAGATAAGAGTTGATTTTGACCAAAAACACTAAGTAGAGTTGTGCACTTCACGGTCAGTCCTTGCGGTCAAGACAAGTGCGGTCAAGGGAAGGGCACGGTCAAAGAGTTGCGGTCAAGTATGGTTGAGAGTTTGAAAGTTATTGTCTTTGAGGTTTTGGCAAATGATAAGTTAGTCAGATTTTGGCTTAGGCAAATTTTGAACATACAAACACAATTCACAACAAGTTTGAATATCTGAAAGATCAAACACTAAACAACAAACAGGAATAATATGAACAATAAAAAACAAAGATGAACAATACTTGAAAGTAAAGTGCAGAAAATAAATTGCAGTAAGTAAATGACACAAGTATTTGGAAAGGTTCGATCTATGAAAAGATATACGTCCTTTACCAAGATGGTCAGTCTTAGATTTTGAATAGAGGTTTATATTGATTCTCTTGTGTACAGAATACAGAGATGAAGTATTGAATCAACACCTACTTTCTATGAAAAACAAATCCTAGACTTAGACCAGTGTATCCCTTTTGATTCAATCTATGTGATTGATCAATTGGGGTGAGTGTGTGTGTAAGAATCAAGAGCTCTTTGAAATTTATATGATTTAGAGCATAATGAATCTTGTGTGTTGCAAGGCTTGAGATGACTTGTTTGTTGCTGGAGATCTTTGAAGGTTTGAAGGTGAGCACTTGAAGATTCAAAGAATTCTGGAAATCTTAAGTATGATCTTCAATCACCAAGAATTTCGATAGCACTGTCTCTCTTAGAATCTCAGCAATGTTCAATGAAGAACTCAAAGACTATTTATAGCCTTGAATGAGAGACTGGCCGTTTGAAATACTTGGGGTCCAAGTTGAAGGATAATGAGCTGTTGAATTCTGATAAGAGCTCAGGCTGAGTTCTCCTTTTGTTGCAGAGTAGTGGTGGTCCCACTAACAGTTGTATTCAAATTTGAAATTTGAATTCTGCAACATTCTAAACTAACCATAGTTTTGGACACAAGTGTGACCATGGTTAATCTTGAACAAAATTTGGTTTCTTGGACATCTTCAATTCTTGTGGTCAAACTCCTGCGGTCGACATATCACGGTCAAGCGACTAGGCGCGGTTAAGAGATCTGTGGTCGACGTTTTGACCACTAAGTTTCCAGACTTAGAAATTTTTAAGTCTTATCAATCTAAAGCCTATTCTAACAAAGTGGACTATTCTAAAAAAAATGAAGTTTAATACTTCTTACAATATATGCTAAAGTCCACAAAAGGTAAAATTAGGTTATGGGATCAATCAAATCTAGGTAATAGGAGTGGTTTATAATAAGCATACTCAACAATCTCCCCCTATTTGATTGAGACCATTACCTACTATAACAAAGTCTAATTCATTGTACTTGGTAATAGCATGTTTTCAAGAAATATTATTTTATTAAATTTGTGCCCCAAGTCAATGCACACTCTAAGCCAGTGTCATAGATTTCTATCATCCTAAAAAGATAAAATAAAATTCTAATCCTAGCAAGATAGAAATATAAGGTTTGGGTGCATTTTAGAGAAAATAACGATGAGTATGCAAATGCATCAAACACACATTCAAGGCACTCCATGAAAATATTCATTCAAGCATAGGGAGTGCTAAAACAAAAAGGAAATATTAATTTTTACAAACCCCAAATAAAAACAAACATAAAAAGAAAATTGTTTTGAAACATATCATAAATTGTTCAATGACCACACACGGTCAACAAAAGAGCTGCAGTAGGAAGGATCACGGTCGGACAGCCTAGAAACAGTCAAACTTCTGGAGGTCATGTTTAGATAGGTCAAATAAGGGAAAGCAGTAGGATGGCATAGATAAACCGGGAATAAAGATAGGCACGGTCACACCATCTTCATCATCAAATTCTCCTTGAGTATTTACATTCCTATAGCTTGCTTCTACTCCTTGGATTGCATGTTGAACACCTTGATTGCCCTGGCGGTTGAGCCTGTTCATCACGGTGTTGACACGGTTGGACAACAAGTCAATCTTAGTGGAATGGTTTTCATGGTGGGTAGTGTGAACAATCATTGCCTGTTTGAAGGCTTTGAGCTTTTTGTTCAAATTCTCATTCAGATTGGAGATAACTGTCTTGAGGGCCACATCAACATCCTTCTCAACTGATAACCTTACTTTCTTTACTTCCTGGTTAATATCATCCTTAACATTTTCAAGGGTTTTAGTGATATCGACAAAGGCACCCAGGATCTCCTTTGTAAAGCATTTGTGAATGAATCTTATGAGTCAGAAAAGATTGCTTCATGAAGTCAGGAGTTACCATGAAAGTACTGGGTGCAACTAGAGCGGTTGAAGTGGATGGTCTTGAGGAGCTCCCAACTTGACCGGGCCTTGAAGTTTCTGCTTGACTGGAAATGGCAGCATCCTTTACAGCCTTTATAAGATACTCCCCCCCTCCTTAATTGTCTCAACCAAATGGGACAACAGAGAGGTAACTTGGTCCTTAAGCAGCGTATTAGCACTTTTGAGCTCATTCACTTCATTCTGAACTGCAGCATGATTAGCGGTCAGCTTGGAAATCTGGGTTTGAGAGTCTAAGATGATTTGAGTTAGTATCTCCACAGCGGTCAAGAGATGGGCAATGGAATCGACCAGGAGAGCAGACTCGGTTGGCCTGACTGGAGAGGTAGATGGAGAGATGGTCATCTTACCAGAATCGTCAATGTGGTGGTCACTGGGTTCATGGTCGTCTTCTTGACTGTGACCCTCACGCTTAGGAATTTCAACATCATCGTCCAGAGCTTTCTCAGAACCAACATCATCAGCTTTACCTTCATTTTTCTCCTAATCACTAAAAACAGGGCTGTAAGCATTGACACCCTTATCAGCATCACCAGCATCAGATTTAGTCTCTTCATCAGAGACAAGCTCAAAATCACCAGACGGTTCATCAATCAAACCAAGAATTGGTTTAGAGGAGTGCTTTTTTTGACGAAGGGGAGGAGGAATTTCAGCAACATCTTCACGGTCACCATGTGTTGGTGAACCGGAAGGGGTTAATTCAGGAGAGGCGGTCAACAGAGGAGCACGGGAGACCTTTGATTTCTTTGAAACTTTCTATGGGCTTAAAGACAAATCCCTTTTCTTGTAATTCTCCCCCTGAGATGATGTGGGGAGAGGGGTCTTGGATTTCATAACTTTAGATGGAGCGGTCGGAGACACGACGGTCGATTTGACGACGGTAGAACGAGAGACGGTAAATTTTCCTTAGTTGGAGGAATGGAGGATTTGGAGATAGGTTCGGGAGGAGGTGATTGAGATTTGGAACGCACAGAGACGAGTTATTTAAACTTGATTCCTGTTAAGGGCTTCGGTCGAGGAGGAGGTGCAGTTAATGCATTGGCTTTTGCTTTGCCCTTGACTAACCGGGCTTCCTTTGCTTCTTCACCTTCACTCTCTTCTTCATCATTATCATCCTTATCAGAGGCAGAATCTCCTTGAGGTTGATCCAGGCCCAAGGCTTCCCTTGCTGCCTTGGTGTAATTTGGAGGAACATACTTTCCTTAGGAACTAGAGCGTGATATTCTTGGTACTGAGTGTCTCCAAAGCGGTTTCTGAAAGTGGATCTCATGGTCTTGATGTCAAAGACCTTTGAGAGAGAGATGGTAACCTTAGCATTCTTATCCCTAGCATACTCCTTTCTGATCTCAGGAGTGTACTTGAAAAGAAAAGAAAGTAGCCTGGAATTCTTCTTGTATTTGGTTGGGGCCTTCTCCCGGAGCTATTTGTTGTATTCTTTGACTTGATCCACCAACAGTTTGTACAATATCATGGGCCAATTCATCTTCTTGCCCAAGTAGATGGCAGTAGATAGGTGCCACCGAGAGGTATTGAAGTTACCATGATTGCCACTCTTGCATAGCAGACCGTGGCCAACCAGATGTCCAATGTAGTACATTACTTCCAGAAAGGTTTTGTGGTAGGGGGTGCACACGTCAGTAGAGCCAATAAATCTCTCAGCAAGCTCATTGTACTCATCAGTAGTCAAAGAGTCTAGTTCTTCAAAATCAATATCAAGACCAAGTACTGAAGCAATGTCAGTATAGTCAATTTCCAGCTTCTGTCCATAAACTTCAGCTACAATCCAGTTGAGAAGCTTGTTCTTTTCATCTCTCCCTTTGATTTCTTTGGCAGTTGAATAGAATTCACCAACTGCAGCAGGGAGATGGAATGATTGAGGCATAGTGAAGTAGTTGAGAATGCCAGATCTCTCCATTCTTTTGATGATATGTCTTCCAATAGAATCTTTCATCAGATCATCAAAATCAATCACACAATCGAGAATAAAATATTTTTCATCCTGAAAAATAGAGAAGTTAGGAACAAAGCAATGCGGTCAACCGAGAAGCGGTCGAATCATAGCGGTCACATTTTTTACACTGTGTGTAACCAAAATTGAAAGATCAAAAAGTAACTATATTAAGAACACGAAGAACAAACAATGAACACCATGAACACTGTTCATGTTTAGAACCCAGAAATCATGCAATAGCGCGAAAAATCATGAAAATGACATGTCTAGATGCACAAAAACCGATTACAAGCATATATACCATTAATTTCACTATCAAGAACACCATAATCACTAGAACATGAAAGGGCAAAATTAAGAATATGAACAAAAGCTTCAACAAATCCATGGCATAAGGAGTGTTACTATTGTACGGGAAACATGAAACTGAGCATGGAGATGTTTATGAAAACATGAATCTAGCAAGAATAAACATAATCAGAACCATATTCAACCTAGAAATAAAGAGAATCAAACAAGAATTTGGGGGCCATTTTTATAGAAAAAATGAGAGATTAAGGGTCAAGAAATCATACCATGTTATCTTCAAACAAAGTATCTTAAGATTTCTTAGATGATTTTGTAGGTTGAGAGGATTTGGGGGGAATTTTTATAGAAGAAAAAATGAATGACGAGTGAGAGTGAGGAACTGGGCTAGTAGAGAGAGAAGTAGAGAGAGACATAGAGTAGAGAGAGAAAGTAGAGGGGTGTAGGTAGGTTTTCTGAAAAGTAGGTTGCAGAGGTGAGGAGTTGAGGGGTAGTGAAACGGTTTATGCAGAGTGGAAGTGGGAGGTTAACACTGTAAAACTCAGGGATTTGACCAATGATGTCCTTTCACAATAAATGCATGGAGAGTGACGACGGACATAAACAGGGAAAACAATTAATTGAAAATGATTTGAATTAAATGAAAAACGAGGCAAAAGAGGGAATTACTGAATTATCCCTATGGATGATTGGATGATCCTAAAATTTCTAAGTTAGAAACACTTACCGGGTCATCTATCTTTTTGCGGTCAGGTGCTTGACCGTGAAATCTTGTGGTCAAGTAAGTTACCTTAACCAAAGAATGCTTCTTTAAAGCAGTGAACTGATGTCATCACATTCCCATGCAGTAGGCTTCCTTGAAGCCTTGTAATGTTTGATAGGATTTATGCCGCGGTCGACTCTTGGTGTGATCACCATGGATGTGGTCAGAGAACTTGATGGTCCTTGTTGCTTTGGCCGTGGTGACTTGACCGTTGAGAGAGTTGACCGTTGAGACCTACTTGGCTTTAGACTTAGATAAAACACAAAACATTAGCCTAATCAAGATATATGGACATATAATCAAGGTTCAAGCATACCCATTTCTCCTCTAAGATACCTAAATCTCTTTGAATCAAGAGCCTTGGTGAGAATATCTGTAATTTGATTGTCTGTACTCACATACTCTAGATGGATATTACCTTTTTCCACATGATCCTTGAGAAAGTGGTACTTGATATCAATGTGTTTGGTCTTTGAATGCATGATAGGATTATTGGACACATCAATGGTAGATGTATTGTCACAATAGATTGGACAGTTTTCTTCTTTGATTCCATAGTCAACAAGTTTTTGTTTCATCCATAGCACTTGGTGGCAGCAGCTTCCAGCAGCTATATATTCAGCTTCTGTGGTAGATACAGAGACTGAGGCTTGTTTCTTAATTGCCCATGAAACGAGTCGATTTCCAAGAAAATGACAAGTTCCACTTGTGCTTTTCCTGTCAATAGTATATGCTGCATAATCTGCATCTGAGTAACCTGTAAGATCAAAGTTCGAATCTTTGGAGTACCAAAGTCTAAGGTTAATAGTCCCAGATAGATATCAAGTAATATGTTTTACAGCAATAAGATGTACTTCTCTTGGGTCAGCTTGATAACGAGCACAAACATAAACACTAAACATGATATCTGGCCTACTAGCAGTTAAGTATAGGAGAGAGCCAATCATACCTCGATACAAGGTTTGATCAACCTTCTTACCTTTCAAGTCTTTATCTAACTTATTACCACCAGCCATAGGAGTGTCGTATGCCTTTGCATTTTCAAGTTCAAATTTCTTGATAAGGTCCTTTGTGTACTTTGCTTGATTGAGGGAGATGCCTTCAGCACATTGTTTAATTTGTAGCCCAAGGAAGAATGTCAATTCTCCCATCACGCTCATCTCAAATTTTATTTTCATGAGTTTCTCAAAATGCTTACACAACAATTCATTAGTAGAGCCAAAAATGATATCATCTACATATATTTGTACAAGTAAAGAATGATCATGATATTTAGCAATGAATAGAGTTGTGTCGATCTTAGCACGCTTGAAACCTTTCTCTAGGAGAACTTTAGATAGAGTATCATACCATGCTCGTGGAGCTTGTTTGAGTCCATATAAAGCTTTACGGAGTTTGTAGACATAATTTGGAAATTTGTGATCTTCAAATCTGGGAGGTTGAGCAACATAGACTGTTTCTTAAAGTTCACCATTGAGAAATGCACTCTTCACATCCATTTGATAAAGCTTGAATCTTTTGTAAGAGGCATAAGCTAAGAATATCCTTATAGCTTCAAGTCTTACAACGGGGGCAAATGTTTCATCGTAATCAATGTCTTCTTCTTGTCTATAACCTTGTGCAACCAACCTAGCTTTGTTTCTAGTGATGCTTCCATTCTCATCCATCTTGTTTCTGAACACCCACTTTGTACTAATCACTCCTTGATTTTGTGGTCTTGGAACCAGGGTCTACACTTTACATCTTTCAAATTGATTAAGCTCTTCTTGCATAGCCACAACCCAACTTGAGTCTTGGAGTGCTTCATCAACTTTCTTGGGTTCAATTTGAGATATGAATGCAGTAAGTGCATCATAGTTTGATCTTCTTGTTCTAACACCAGAATGCAAATCACCAATGATATTCTGAATTGGGTGATCTCTGACCTCACGAACTTCTTGAGGCATGTCTAGTTAAGTTGATGGTTGTTGTAGATCTTCTAGTGGTACATCATTTATGCCATCCCAATCATAAGTAATTTGAGGGATATGTTCTTCTACATTGATGGGTGCTTCAACTTCATCTCCATTTGGATTAGCAGCAGATGGGGTAGCTTTTGGTGCTTCATGTGAGGTAGATGGAGGTGAGGTTGAGGTAGATGGATTTGCTTGTGTTGATTGATTTTGTGGTCGAGTTGTACCTATCTCATTAAGCTCAACAAAATCATCAGCAACATTTGGAGCCATATGTGGCTCAAGGAGAGAATGTTCATCAAAAGTAACATGGACAGATTCTACTATCTTAAGAGTGGTTTTATTAAATACATGAAAAGCTTTTGAGTGTTTAGCATACCCAATAAATACACCTTCATCTGCCTTAGGAGCAAATTTACCTCGATGTTGTTAACCGTTGTAGAGTATGAAGCATTTGAATCCGAATATCTTGAAGTATGCTATGTTGGGGGTTCTTCCTCTCCAAAGTTCATAAGGAGTTTTGTTATAGGTCTTGTTGACGAGGGATCTATTATTTCTTGTGTTGATGTGAGGTAGATGGAGGTAGCTTTGCTTCAGCAACCATTGTCTTTCTAGCCTCTATCAACGTTCTATTCTTTCTTTCCACTACGCCGTTTTGTTGTGGAACCCCAGCAGCAGAGAAGTTGTGGTCAATACCATAGTCATCGCAGTACTGAGCAACACTGTTGTTCTTGAATTCTGTTCCATTGTCGGATCGAACACTAATGATGTCATTTTCCTTCTGGGTTTGGAGCTGTCTAAAGAGCGCGGTCAAAATGTCATAACAATCATCTTTGGAGATCATCATTTCGACCCACGTATATCTTGAATAATCATCTACCACAACTAAGGTATATATGTTTCCACCAATGCTTGCAGTAGTGACAGTTCCATGTGAATTAGTTGCAAATATCTTGAATTTGAGGGAGTGGTCTTGCTGGAGAAAGATGCCTTTGGTTGTTTGTCTAGTTGGCAAGCTGTGCACTTTTCATCGTGGTGATCAGCTACTTTGGGTAGACAACGAACTAGATTTTCTCTACCAATCTTGGAGAGATACTTGAAGTTTAAGTGACTTAGTCTCTTGTGCCATAGCCAACTATTTTCACTCACATTCTTTGCTACAAAACAGATATTAGAAGAAATACAAGATGAATTGAAATCAACAACATATACGTTTTTCTTACGAATCCCTTTGAGCAAAGTGACGCCGGAGTTTCCATCTTTAATAAGACACAGATTTAAAGTGAAGTGACATTGCAATCCTTTGTCGCAGAACTGAGATATTGAGAGAAGGTTGTGTTGTTTTCCGATGACTAGAGAGATTTCTTGGATGGTGATTTTTCCTTTACGAATGACTCTATATCCTATGGTCTTTCCTTTGCTGTTGTCTCCAAAAGTTACTGATGGACCTTTCTGTTTACGAACATCTTTAAGTAAGTTGATATCTCCAGTCATGTGCCTTGAACAGCCACTATCGAGATACCATAAGCTTTATTTTTCCTTGGAATGTCCAGCCATTAAGCAGAGGACCTACAAAATAGACATTTAAGAACAAGGTCCCCTTTTTATTCTTTTTGGGTCCAAAGGGTTAGCAACTTTTGAGGACCCACACTTGTCTCACAGAAGGAGGGTTATTCTTTCTAGGATTGGGTGTGAACCTCAAAAGACATTCAACAGCATTGTGACCATAACCATCACACACAGAACAATGGTGGAAGCCACCCAACTGAGGGTTAACAAACTTCGTTGAAGTCTTGAGCACAACATCGTTAACTGGTAGGGAAGATATCTCCCGAACAAATTTCAATTTCTTGAACTTGACCGCATTACCTTTGTTTTCGGTCGACATGCCATAGAAGGCTACTCGACCGGTTTTTGAGGTAGATGTGCGGTCGGGTTCAGGTACCTTCCAAGAGTCTTTCTCTACGGTAGGATTTTCTATGGCTTTTCCTTTCAACTTTGAAGCCTTTCCAGTTTGTTTCTTAGGGTAGACATAGTGGAACTCTAGTGTCTTCTTTGGTTCTTGTCCTTTACCCTTAGATCCTTAATGTTTAGCTTTCGACCCTTCCAAAGTTGCTGGGTAAATTTCTCATCTCTTTCACAACAAAATGCACATTTAAAGTTGTCACTAGTTTGAAATCCCAAGCCTTCCTTATCACCACTAGACTTTTGGGATTCTAAGATTTGTTCCATAGTGACACGAGAATTGGTCCACTCATTAGTGATCCTTTTGAGGTCATTTATCTTAGCAACCAATTCTTCGTTTTTAACTTTAAACATGACATTTTATTCTTCCAAGAAACGGTTTCGATCAGTAAGAAGAGTCATGCTCTTGATCTGCTCCTTAAGGAGGGTGAATTCAGATCTTAGTAGAGTTTTCTCCGTCTTAAGCTGGGAAATTTCATCAGTTGAAAGTGCTAAAGCTTCCTTCATGCCAGAAAACTTACTAATTACCTGTTCAGCTTTCATGAACATCTTCTCTTGTTCATCTATGGAAATGTCAAACTTGACTTG
Organism: Campanula takesimana; assembly: GCA_026119855.1. Taxonomy (NCBI): domain Eukaryota; kingdom Viridiplantae; phylum Streptophyta; class Magnoliopsida; order Asterales; family Campanulaceae; genus Campanula; species Campanula takesimana. The sequence goes on along the minus strand of JAOWBW010000974.1, from coordinate 242,415 downwards.
AGGTGTGGTAGCTTGAGCTTCCTTTACTTTGGGATTCAGCAAAGCCTTCTTTGCTGCACTCACATCACATTTTGAAAATAGAAGATCACCATTCATTTGATCTGGAGTTAAGAATCCTTTATCCGCAAGTTCATCAGCCGTATAACTCTTCCTTTTTGGTTTTACCATTGGTGAGAATATATTTCCACCATCATCCTCATCATCGAAGTGAATGACCAAACAAATGTGACCTTCTTCAGAATCCTCACCGCTTTCATCAGAATCTGACTCTATCCAGGTACCTAACTCTTTTGTGGTAGAGTCCTCTTCTACCATCATTCCCTTTTGCTTGGAATACCTTGGAGTGAAGTTGATTTTCTTCATCATGTACTCATACTTGGGGAGTGGGCATTCTGATGCGAAATGACCTGGTTTCCTGCAATTAAAACAAACAAGATCTTCTTTCTTCCTGGAGAAGTTGAAGTTCTCTTTCTTCTTTGAGGAGCTGCTCCTTGAAAACCTAGCTGGATCTTTGCTTGATGAATCGGGCCTTGCTATCTTTCTGAACTTTTGAAATCTTTTCACGAACATAGCAAAATCATCATCATCCATATCATGTAGATCTTATGTTGTAATTTTTGGATCTTCTTCCTCGATCACTTCTTCCTTTTTAGCGACCAGTGATAAGTTCTTTGTTTTTCCTTCCATCTCTTCAATGTTGTAGAGCTTGATATCAAAGACTTTGAGGTTGGCATAGAGGCTTCTGAGTGACATATCATCTAGTAACTTTGTATCTTCAAGAGTGTTTCCTTTGTGGAGATATTGGGAACCAAGAGCAGCAAGAAAATTTACATTGATCTCTTTCTTGGTAAGTTTATTTCCAAGAGTTGTATAAGTGCTTACAATCTCACAATAACGATCATAAGTGGTTCTAAGTGATTTACCGGGGATCTTGGCGAAGTTGATGAATCTTTTTTGAATTGCAAATCTTTTGCTTTCTTTTCACGCTTGATCACTTTCGATGTAATCATCTATTGTATTCCAAAGATCCTTTGCAGTTGCACATTCCATGATCTGACGATGCTGAGACGTACTCAAAGTACTCAACATTATGCTTTTTGCTTTCACATCCATTCCGACCAATCTCTTTTCTTCATCGGTCCATTCAGCTTTTGGTTTCTTGATTGAAGGTGTGGCACCATTGGTTTCAGGGCCTGGATTAGCTTTCATTGGGAAGTATGGTCTAATGGTAAGACAATCACCAAGTTGCTCGTCTATGGAGTAGAAATGGGTTAGAATGATGTGTTTCCATACGTCAAAGTTGTCTTCGTCAAATGCTGGAACATAAGAGTAGTTAACCATTGTGTTGGGTATGCTTATTACTTAACCCTCCTACTTGTGTTAGAATTGATTGATACCATCACCTAAGTTTATTTTAAGGACTTTAGGACCCTATGTAAGAAGTTTTATAACTTCAATTTTTAGCCAAGTCCTCTTTATAGACTAGGCTTAGTTTTTAGGGATGAAGCTTTGAATTTAAGATCACAAGAGCAAAAGGCCAAGTTTGATGCGCATGCCTCCCATGCGCAGCGCATCACCTGCGCACTCCATGCGCATGAGTCTCATGCGCACACAGACTTGCCTTGGTTTATTCTCTCATTTACTGACCTCACCTTGTGAAGCTTGGAAAGCGTCAGGACAAGCTACGCTTTTTGAATGAGCCAGAGTGCTGATGTGGACAAACGACAAAATCAGCACACTCAGCATACACGTAGATGGAGACGCGCCTCTTGTTTGAATTTCAATTATGAAGACAGCTGTCATCCTTCTAGAAAAAGTTTGAAATCTGTCCACTTGCTGTCTCCAACAGCTATGAAGGACACCTTCGCACCAATCACATTGTGACAGCGCATCGTCCTTGCTCAGAGCTCCAACAGCTAGTTTCTTAAAGCTCCACTATAAATAGCATGCTCATCCTCATTTTCCAAGCTGCTTGAGTTTTGCTTCCAAAGAGAAAGTTTGAAGATTTGAAGATTTGAAGATTGCTTGCTCATTTCCAGAATTTCCAAGAACAACCTTCATACCTTCATACTAAATCCAAGCCCAGATCCTATAAGCCTTTGTATCACCAGAATTCTTTATGCTCTCCATCATACGATTCATAGAGCCCAGAATTCTGTCACACACACACCTCTTGAAGTTTCGATCTCATCGATCTTACTTCTAGAGATACACCGGTTATTGTCTAGGATTTGTTCGTTCATAGATTATAGATCTTTGAGTTAGTTTGTTCTAAATAGTTATACCTTGTAACTCTATCTCATATTATAAGATGTCCTTTAGAAAATCCAAGACTAACCATCTTGGTAGAGGATGTAGATCTTTTCCCGATCGAACCTCTCCAAATAGCTTGTCTATTTATTGTGCTTTTCATTCTACATTTAAGCTTTACTTATATATTGTTTTGTTTGATCTTCGTAGATTGTCTTGCATCGTTCGAATTGTGTTTGTGTGCTTGTTGCCTTAGTTCCATTTTGCGCCAATCTTTAAGCTAAACTTAGTGCGTGCGTATTTACACTTCTGCACATACTCCCTGCGCATAAGTGATTGCTTTAAGTTTCCGCTGTGCATTTCACACTCTTGTTGCGCGCTATACTTAGCCAAAATAAGACCTGTGCACATTAGCCATTGTTTTGCAAAAGGGTTTGAAAAGAATTTTAAAAACGCTATTCACCCCCCCTCTAGCATTTTTCATACCTTGTTGCCCTTCTGGGACCAACAAGTGGTATCAGAGCAAACACCTTTTAAAACGTTTTCCGTTTTTCAAGCTTAACAGCTTGGGTGCCGATTCGATATGGCTAGTTCAAAACCTATGGCAACTGCTAACTACACACATGTTCCTGTATTTGATGAAGATCATTTCGACGTGTGGAAATTCAGCATCCTGACGCATCTCAACTCTATTGCTGAAAGACTCCATGACACTGTGGTTTATGGACCTTATATTCCGATGAAGACGAATCCTAATCCACGTACCAATGCTGCTCAACCTACAGTTCTGAAACTGAAAGAAGAATGGACTGAGGAAGAAATAAAAAGAGTTGCAAATGATGGTAAAGCAAGAAACATTCTTCTTAGTACTCTAAGCACGGCTATGAAGCAAAAAGTCATGCATTGTGCTACCGCAAATGAATTATGGGATGTTATTGAAGAACATATCGAAGGAGACACTATTTGCAAAGAAAATAAAAGATACGAGGTACAAAAGAGATTCAACAATTTCTCACAACTCCCCGGTAAAACCTTAAGACAAACCTACGAACGTTACTGTGAAATCATCAATCTCTGCATTCACTTGGATCAAGATATCTCCATAAATCTAGCGCCCTTGAAGACGCTGGAACTCTGGATGATTGGACTCTAAGGAACCTTTATGCAAATCTCAAGGTTTACGAACTTAAACTTCAGCGCATCAGTGAAACTGAAGGAAAATCTAAGTCCATTGCTATGGTTGCGCAAAGAAAAGAAACTCTAGCACCTGCGCATGTTGAGAAAAGCGCAGACCCCAGAATCTCCACTTCTGAACTATTGGACATGGACGATGAAGACTTCGCTTTATTTGGGAAGAAATTCCAGAAGTTTAGAAAGTTCTCAAAACCCAACTCAACAAGCCAGTATCAAGGATCTACAAGCAGAGCTCCTCCAAAGTTTACAAGGAGCAGTGACTCAAAAAGGAAAGAAGATCCTGTTTGTTTTAATTGCAGGAAACCCGGACACTTTGCTTCAAGCTGCCCAATTCCAAAATTCGAATACATGCAGAAGAAGAGTAGCCATACTCCCAAATTCTCTCCAAAGTTTACTCATCACAAGGGAATGGTCGCTGAAGAAGAATCACCAGCAAATGAGCATAACACCTAGATCGAAACAGACTCTGAAGAAAGCGATGAAGAGACTGATGATGGACTCGTTTGCATGGTAGCAAAAGATGACGATGATGCTGTTGATTATGACTCGGATGACTTCACAAAAGATGTTCCAGACATGAAGATCTTGAACAAACCAATTAAGAAATCTGCTAGTTATTCTGAAGCAAAGAAGAAGAAAGGACCAACCATCAACGAGCTCATCGAACAAGGATTTATAGGATACTGATCTCGCATGTTTGCACCATATTCACCCCACCATTATTAGGAAGGGGATTACTCACCACATTAGGACCCTTCGGCTTCTCAATCTTCTTGTCATTGATTAACCCTTGAACTACGCGTTTCAGTTGAATACAACCATCCGTTGTGTGCCCGATGTGCTTGTGATACTTGCAGAACTTGGAGGCGTCCAAATCGCTTCTTGGGTAGGCGGGTTGGTAATTCTCTAAAGGCTTGATAAGACTTCTCTTGACTAACACGTCAAAGACTTTCCCCATAGGCATTCCAAAGTCGTCAAAGTGCTCCCTCTCTCTTTGCGGCAGAGCCCCATTCCTTGTAACAGCTTGAACATCTAGCGGGACCTCATTTTGGACCATATTCACTTGGCCGACGGCCTCCTTTCCACCCCTAGGAGGCGCAGGCGCAGTAGGAGCCTTGTAGCGGAAGGATTTGTTGTTGTTGGTCTTTGGACTTTCCTTTGGCGGCACAATCCCAGTGAACCCTGCTTCGTACCTTACTCCGGCGTCAACCGTTTCCCGCAAGTCAGGGAAATAACCATTGCTGATGGCTGCTTTCATCTCAGGTAATAAACATTTGTAGAATATCTGTTTCTGTTCCTTTGCTTTTGGTGGGTATTGGACCTCGCACAACCGATGATTCCACCTTTTGTAAAAATCATAAATAGCCTCGCCGGGCTTTTGCATAGTGTTCTCAAGATCCATTCGATTCACATGCCAATCCAAGTTAGCTTGATACTTCTCACAGAAAACGACACTAATTTGATCCCAAGTTTGCCTCTCGCCTGGTTCTAGCCCCAAGAACCAACGCAGAGCTATACCATCCAAAGTGCTATGGAATACGCGAGCCATTTGTTCGTTGGTGCAGTCACGAGCCCTCATGGCCAACACATAACTATCCAAATGAGTCTTAGGACACGAGTCACCATGAAACATTGCCACTTTAGGCATCTTGAAGTCTTTGGGGAGAGCCCCCACTTGGCTAGGGTTGATTATCTTGGTAGTCGGTGCACTTTGCTTATCCACGGTCTCGATAAACTTGCGTATTTGCTCTTGCATGGCCGTGACCACAGGGTGATTGGAGATGTCGGGGATAGATTCTGATAGAATGACGGGAGGAGTAGTGGAAGTAGTAGCAGCGGCCATCCCAATACTCAGAGGCAACGAGGGTGCGGGTAGTTTGCTAGCAGAGAGGTAGCCACCAAGCAGTTCAGGAGAAGGTTCATAAACAGCCTTGTTCTTTCTCATGGTAGTGAAACCTTGTTGGGTGTAGAGAGAAGGAGGTGGAACATTGCGGTAGCTTGGGAATGGGAAGGTAGTGGCATTGGTGTCGGAGGGACAGTTGGTATTGACCTCTTCATCCTCGACATAAATGAAATTCTTACCATCGGGCACCATTCTAGTCCCCTTTTGTTGAATGTGGTCCTTCAACAGTTGGTTATGGTCTTCCAGAATCTTGTTACTTTCCTCGAGATTCTTGATCTTGGCTTCGAAACCAGTGAGGAAGTTCTGGAGGCTTGGGGGAATACCATTGAGAGTGGTCTCGGTGTTGAGCTCGGCGGCACTAGTAGGAGGAGCAGAGGCTGAAGATGAAGCGGGAGTTGACATTGCTGATGACGAGACTGAGAATGTGGACGGAGTAGAAGCTTCACGTTGTAGTCGATCACCCGAACGGATCCAAACTTGCTTTGCTGAAAGGTTGAAGGGCAATGAAGCTTTTAGGAGAAGGGGAAGGCTCATGCAAAGTATATTTTAATTTACAAAAACATACATTATTTACATCCTAATTGGTTTGAATAATGCAATGCAATGCATGAGAGAGAGAGAGAGAGAGAGAGAGGGAGAGAATAATGTACAAGGGAGCATAGCATAGTTTTGTTTGACCCTAATACTAAAGCGAAGATAACAAGGGTACAAGGTACAAGGTACAAGTATTAACATGGCGGAGTGCGCGGGTGGATGTGTACACATGGCTTAATTGTAGGGGGCACGCGAAAACATGACAAGTCTGCATGTGTAAACATGGCAGGTGTGTGCATGTGTAAACATGGCAGGTGTGTGCATGTGTAAACATGGCAAGTGTGTGCATGTGTAAACATGGCAAGCATCATGATGTGACGAAAGTTAGACCCACTAAGTTTGAAAAAGTTTCAAAGCAGTCCCCAGCAGAGTCGCCACTGTGAATACCCCTTTCCGATGAAGCGACGCATGGGAAGTATCTTGTGATTATTATTATTTATAAAAGGGAATATTCATAACGACATTAAAATTATGAGAGTCGCCACGCCATTTTAATTAAAGCCAAAACATTGAAAAAAACATCTTTAGTAGGTTCGGGGGTCAAATTACAACAAGAGAAGAATATTGAACGTTATCACTCCTATTGCCCGAATTGATCGGTCTTTCTATCATGATGCGGTGTATGTAGTGTGTTAGTGATTTAGACCGGATCCGAAGATTGCCTACGTTCCTCTCAATGTGAGAAGCTCAGGTCAGCATAGTTCGCACAAGAATTTAGAATAGGCAAGAGAATCGGGATCATGCATAATGAGGAGGGAATTACCTAAAGATTAGGGTTTAGAAGTAGTTCCTAGATCATCCTCGGGTTGATGAACCCTAGATCATCATCGGCTATGAAATAACATGTAATTATGAAGATCGCAACCCTAAATATAGCATAAATAAGGTTTTAATCTATGAACACGATGAACATGCGAAGAACACATTATGAACATACGAATGAACATGCAAGACATGTGAAGAAACTATGAATAAACATGTAAGAACATGAATATAAAAAGATCTACATTAAAAATGATGCAAGAACATGAAGAAAAAGTTAGAAAACTTACCTATGTTGGCAAGAAATAAACCTTGATCTCCTTGAGTGTTTGAATGCTTAATTAGGGAGAAAATTGTGTTTAAGAACTTTAAAATTCGGACTTAAAGCTCTCAAATTCCGGGATCTATAACCAATGGGATGGAATGGATTTATATAGTAAACTGAGGGGAAGATCTGACGGTCAGGATCATCCGGAGCAAGGTTGGCCGCCTGGCCATGATTGAAGACGGCGACAATGTTGGTCGCGTGGCCAAGGTCGGAGGCGCAGCAAGGTTGGCCGCGTGGCCAAGGTTGCGGGCTGACGTGATTCCTAAGCTTAGGGTTTCTGCATGGTTTAAGGAAACCATATTTTGACCATATTTAGGGTGTTCTAGAATAATGAGACATATTTTGGGAATCCGGGACAAGTCTTTGCAAGGTTTCTAATTCCTATAATGTCATTGTATATTTGGGAAAGCCCTAATAAACTCATTTTCAGATCGGGTACTAACACTCCTCACTTCCTCCTACCCTCACAAGCTCAAGTTGGAGGAATGCTTGGCCCGAACTATGGTACCTACCACAGCCACCCCCGAAGAGGCCATGCAAATGATCGGGAGTGTTCAATATGGGAATGTCATCACGTTCACGGACTTGTATTTGCCGAAATTTGGGGCTAACCACAATGAAGCCCTCTACATCACGGTGCAATTGGATGAGCGCCGCCTCCCTCGGGTTTTGGTTGATAATGGCTCCGCCATGAATGTCCTCCCCGCTAAGATGATGGATCTACTTAGTCTAAAGACCACCGACCTAAAGCCTTCCTTGATCACCGTTAAGGCTTATGATTCCACGGCCCGCTCAGTCCTAGGGGTAGCCACCTTGAACCTTTGGTTTGGGAAACAAATGATGCCAACCGACTTCCAAGTGCTTGACATTCCCATATCCTTCACCACCCTATTGGGACGCCCATGGCTCTATAAAGTCAACAGGGTAGCCTCCTGTAGATACCCCGGGGAACCACGGCTTGGCTAGAGCGCGCGAATTATCCTAGGATGTCTAATTGATTTTAAGAGTCGCCACCCACGTTTTAGAGGAACGCGAGAAAACCTAAGAAAATAGCCTTTTTTATTGATTACGAAACCAAAGATTCTTGAGATGAGGGGTTCGGGGGTTAGGTTACGAAATGGGAAGTACTTAAACACCCATTTCGCCCGAGCAAAGTAGGTCTTGTTTGTTCATAATTCACTTTTTAAGATAAATGTGTTCTTCCTGTTGAAATGATGATAAAAAGGGGTTTTAGAGTTTGAAATGTAGGGAGACGACTCCTAGGCCAATTCAATGTAATGAAAGGACCGTTGGTGTCTTGTCCCAAATGGTTTTGGGTAATTGCACATTTGAAGAAGAAGAAGAAGAAGAAGAAGAAGAAGAAGAAGAAGAAGAAGGAGAGGAGAAATGTTTAAGACCTTTACCTATAGTATCCTTCAAAAAGAATCTCTTGTGAATCCTTGAAGAAGAGATTGAATACTTTGTTGAAGAAGTCCCAAGAAAAGTCTATTAAAGAAGTGAGTAAAAAGGTTTGAAAGTAATGATTTTCCAAGTCCTCCTCCAATGATGGATTGGAGGGGTTTTTATAGTTAAAAAGTGACTATTTTTGGAGCCAAACGGAGTCTCTAAGAAATCTTTCCCGGGCAAAATCATGTATAATGAGCAAGGGAGAGATTCTTGGGCAGAATATGTAACTGCCACGCCCCAGAAGCGCGCGCATCCCACCTAGGCGGCGGAAGGCGCGCGCATCTGGCCTTAAGGGGCGGAGGCACGCGATTCTGAGAAGCAACTTTTGACAGAATGGACTAGAAAGTTAGAACTGTTATTCAGTTTAGCCCCGGAACTTAACGGAGTCCGTCTGGAACTTAACCAATGTAACAGAAACTAACAGGAAACACTTAAAAGAGGGAGAAACACAAAATCAAGTGTGCAATCGGGGTGAGCGGTCCAAGGCGGGGTGTCTACAGAGCCCCTCGGCGGCGTGGATTGCGAAGCAAACACGCCGACAAAAGACAGACATCCGCCTAGGACATCACCAAGAAAAGGAAAAGACTCGATAAAAGCAGGAATTTGAAATTGCGGAGGATAGAGGTGCGCTCCCTGTGTGAGCGGCTTTGAGAGATAAGGGTGCGCTCCCTGTGTGAGCGGCTTTGAGAGATAAGGGTGCGCTCCCTATGTGAGCGGCTTTGCCAATAGCGGGATCCGTTTGCTGGAAGCGGGATCTGTTTGCTGGAAGCGGGATCTGTTCGTTGAGAGAGAGATCCGTTTGCTAGAGGCGGGACCTGTTTGCTGTGAGCGAGATCCGTTTGCTGGAGGCGGGAACTGTTTGCTGAGAGCGAGATCCATTTGCTGGAAGCGGGACCTGTTTGCTGAGATCGAGATCCGTTTGCTAGAGTGCGGGACCCGGAGGACCGTTTGCTGGAGTGCGGGACCCGGAGGACCGTTTGCTGAAGTGCGGGACCCGGAGGACCGTTTGCTGGAGTGCGGGACCCGGAGGACCGTTTGCTGGAGTACGGGACCCGGAGGACCGTTTGCTGAAGTGCGGGACCCGGAGGACCGTTTGCTTTGAATGGATGTATATCTTGTTTGATGATGAAGCAGGGATTCTGGGGATCATCCCAGACCAAGTTGTTGTCGTGAGTCGTTCTTTGACTGTTTGACTTTGACTTTTGACGGGGTGCGGGCACAGTTGACTGCGGAGTGCTTTGTGCTGGGGATGAATTGTAAAAACTGATCTTTGAGAAATAACGGCGTCTGTTACAAATCTCATTCAGCTTGTAGTGGGGGAGCTGAAAACTCAGATGAACATGGATGTGACACCTTGATTTCCCGCGCGGGGAGTTGTGTTTGAATTCCTCAGGGAGCAAAGGCGTGTGCGTCTGGTCTTCGCTGTGGGAAGCGCGCGCGTCTTAGTGAAATAGCAAGGGGTGCGCGCATTCTGTCCCAGTTCAGCATACATAGACAGACAGTTCACTTTTCGGCGAGTTTTTTCAAAATTTCGAAGAGCCCTCCAAATTTTGAACCCAATTTTCGCGGAGAAATCACCCCAAAACACTTTCTTGTTGTTCTAGGTGCGATTCTATCATAGAAACGATGTCGGATCGTCAACAATCTCCTTCATTCGAGATGCCACAGGGCGAGGAGCCCGATTTGGAATTGAGGCGATGGACCCGAGTTTGCTCACGTATCAGCCGCATACCCATATCTCCCACTTTGTTACAGCGGGATTGGTAAGAATTTTTCATTCTCTTTGTGATTTTCGCATTTTTGGGGCTGCTCTGTTTCACCCGTATTTTTTCGCTGCAACTTCTTTCGTTGATTGTCGCTGTTGACTTACTGCAAGAAACATGTTCGGATACCCCTTTTCATACCCACGCACTCGTATGCATGTTGAAGTTTCTGTTTCAGGTTTGTCCGTTTTTCTAGCCGTTATGCTGACGGAATTTTCGTTGTTTCTTGTTCCTTTTCAGGAGTGGAGCCGTCTGTCGGAGATTCGAGGCGGAGCTCATGGCCCGGTCACCAGCTGGAGTAAGCTGCCCGAGAATGTCAGGGCTCGGGTTCAGGCCACCCATTTTGGCCTCTTTATTACCAGTCTACCGGCGTTGAAGAATGATCCGGATGTTATTCAGGCTCTGAGAGAGAGATGGTGGGACACCACCCATACTTTCCATCTGCCTATGGGGGAGGTCACGTTGACGCCCACTGATTTCACGGCATTGACTGGTCTGCCATTTGCGGGGGAGCCTGTCCCTTGTGTTTTGAGAGGGACCCTTCGGACTGCTGACGAGCTGTTGGCCCTGGTTGACTGCGGCTTCCCTGTGAAGAACTACCGAGTCAATTGGGGGAGCATCCGTCGGTATTTTAGTATTCTTGCAGCCGAGCCTTTGGGTGTCACTGCTGAGCGGGTCGATGCTGTGGCCCGTTGTTTTATATGGTACTTATTGTCCCATACTCTGTTTGCCAGTGGAGGGTCATCGGCTTCCTTGGCTTTGCTTGACTTGTTGGTAGACTTGGACCAGGCCGGTCATTATAATTGGGGTGCAGCGGACTTGGCTGCTTGTTATCATGGTATGGATCTGACCAGCCGTTCGACCACTAGTTCTGTCACGGCTTTCAGCCTGTTGTGGGAGGTATACTTCTTTCCCTTTTCTTTTCGGCCTTCTTATCATTTGCTCTACTGTATCTTTGAACTGTCATTTAATTCTGCTCTTGCCTCTGTTTTGCAGCTATGGGCCTTTGCTGTCTTGGAGCTGAGGGACTTCAAGATTAACAGAGAGGGTCAGCCCCAGTATCCGGACTGTGTAAGGTGGTCATATAGGGAGAGGAATGTGAGGACTGGCACTGTTCCCATCAGCCTGCTTTCAGCTCGGCGCCACTTGGATTCTTTGAGGCCAGAGGCTGTCGCCTCTTCTTTGTTTCCGTGGAGAGCTATTTATGCCTTTATTGAGCATACCCTGATTCCCACCCGCTCGAGGCTTCTGATGAGCTCAGTGGAGTGTATGGCGATGTATCTTAGAGAGAGAGTGTTTTGGCAGCATGGTGGTCAGGTGATGGACTTCCACCACCCTTCTAGGCCAGCAGTTCCTGATGTTCCTCCTTTCTGTCCTCGTAATTGGAGGGCTCTTTCAGAGGCAGACCAGGCAGTCTACCTTGCGGGGGTTGATGTTGTCCCTTTCATTCATCTAGAGCAGGATTACGGTTTATTCCGGGAGTATAACCTTCAGCAGGGTTTCATGTTTACTAATCCGAGGGAGACACATGCTGCGCCACAGACTTCAGCTCGATTTTATCCCACCGGTGCTGGATATTGCTTTGATCCCCCTTTGCCTCCTTCATATTATACTTACTCGAACTTTGGGGTGTATGAGGAGCAGAGGGAGATTGTTCCCGAGGACATGTCGCCGGAGAGAGAGACTCCTGTTCAGGCTGCTGTGGTATATTTTCCTGACTGTCTTTGCATTTCTCAGTTCTAGTCTCGCTTCTCTGTTCTTTGTATTGATGTAACTTCCTTTTTCTGTTCTCTGTTACGACAGGTACCTGTAGCTGCTTATAGGCACTTGGGCTGACAGAACAAAGGGATGAGGAGGAGACTCCGTCAGCTGGAGGAGAGGGTGCTAGGGCTATGCAGGGATATTGCTGCCATGACTAGAGATGCTGCTGGTGCTGTCTCTGGTGCTGCGAGAGGAGATGCCCGAGGTGCTCGGGGCATGGGATGAGGCTGCAGGGATGCTGCACTAGACATTGATGAGGCTGTCTCTTCGGCGAGGCAGTCACTGAGCAGGAGTCTGAGCCGAGGAGGTAGCCATAGTAGGAGTCTGAGCCGAGGAGGTAGCCAGAGCTGGGGTGGTGCTAGTTCATCAGGGAGAGCTGTCAAGAGGACCCGTCATGATGTTGTGGTAGAGACATCTGAGGAGGAAGAATCCGTTGATGATGATGATGATGATGACGAGGAGACTGAGAGCGGCAGTGGGGTTGGACACGGTGCTGCCGATGATGATGATTCTGAGTAGCCTTTTGGGGAGGACGAGAGATTGAAAACATTTTTATTTACCTTTAATAAACATTTAGCATGTATTTACAATCCTAGCTATTTACTACGCTTTTTAGTTATCTGTCTAGACTCGTTCCTAAGTGTCGACTCTTTACAAACAAATGTGTGCCCAAATGTGTTCATCATGGTTGCTTGAACTCCTTTTCTGTGCTGGGATCTGATTTCTTGCAGCTTGAAGGCGTTTGAACGTGCCTGGGATTCTTTCTTGAACTGACATGGGCATGTTCTGTTTCTGTCTGCTATCAAACGCGCGCGCGTCTGGCTTTGGTAGCGGGAGTCGCGCGCATCTGGAATCGCTTGTCGGAGGCGCGCGCTTCTGGCTTGCTGAATTCCAGCCCCTTTCTTTTCTGAGCAGGGCACTCCAACAGCTATAAATTCAAACCATATTCGATCAGAATGATCACACAGCAATATTCTGCATCCTTTCCCTTACTCTATACCTCAAAATTCTTGTAGCAATGGCCCCGATGAACTTTACTTTTGAAGTCAAGGTTTCCGTCCCCGAAGGTGATAAGTCCGTCCCCATTGCTCCAATTGTGAAGACGCGTCCTAGCGTTTTTGATCGTTTAGGAAGACCAAATGAGGATGTTGTTGCCGCGGATTCTGTGAAGCCGGTGGTCCACATGAGGGATTATAGGCCTCGTTATTTGCCTAAGAAGAGGAAAGGCAAGGGGAATTCTTCTCATGTGTGGAAGCGTCCCGTGGTTGTTCCGGTCAAAGCTCCCTCTAGAAAGGGCAAGGAGAAAGTTGTTGATGAAGCTCCGTCTCGCCCGAGTGTCTTTTCTCGTCTTGGTGGTCTCGAGAATGCTCCGCCTCCCTCCAAGAAGACTAAAGACCGTCCCCAAAAGCGATGGGTCCCCAAACCGAAGAAAGATTAAATATTTCTTTGTACCCTCGAGATTGCAATTAAAATTGACCACTTGTTAGGATTTAGTATTTTAAGTCTTTTAGTAGCTCAACATTTCATTGTAATGATAAGAATGATTTAGTGAATGAATAAAAATTGCATCTCGTTAATTTGAGAATGATTTGGGTATTTGTTTATGTTTTAGACCGCACCCGAAGGTTGCCTACGTTCCTCCAGTGTAGAGGCTCAGGTCTCCGTAGTTCAAACAAACGAAGACCATTTTTTTTTCTTTTTTCTTTTTTTTTGTGTGCACCCTATTTTTTGCCTAGACCGTCCTTGCGGGTTTTCAATCTAGCGGGCTTCTTTTTTTTTGCACGTGCTCTAATTTTTGCCTAGGCCGCCCTTGTGGGTTTTCAACCTAGCGAGCTCTCTTTTTTTTTTTTTTTTTTTTTTTTTTTTTTATGGTCTTCGTTTATTAGACGTAAAACCTCTTCAATTTGTCGAGGTTGACTTCCTTTGGCAGTTGATCTCCGTCTAAGTCCACGAGTCGGACTGCACCGCCGCTTAGTATCTTCTTGACTACGTACAGACCAATCCATCGGGGTCCCCATTTTCCAAGGGGGTTCATGGCATTAGGAGGGTGTTGTCTTAGGACCAAATCTCCCACACTGATGTGTTGGTAGTGGTGCCCTAGGCACGTTTAATAAACGTTGTAATTGTTATCATTTATTTCATATCAATAAAGAGATGTTTTGATTATTATTGTTGTTCATGTTTACTTATAATAATCTCCGTCCCTAGCACTTGTTAAGCACTAGTATAAAGGCTAAATGATCATGAGATGATCATGTTAGATTTATGGGTACTTGTTTGGAACAAGGTACTGGACATGACCCGCTGTATGAGATTTATGTCATGGTCTATGTCGTACATATATCTCATAATAGTTATGTCATTTGAATCCTTAGACATGAAGTTATTATAGTCTTCCACTCGATGAACATTGTGTTTGACATATTCAAACGCTACCTTAACACGGTAGTTATAAAGGGTATGATTGGCATAATCGGATTCCCGTAGGGAAGAATAATAAGCTAAATGGATTTGTCCCTCCACGGAGAGATGTCAATCTTGGGCCCCTCGAAGGAATGATGTTGATGAAATGTTCGGCCGGACTCAAATGGATTGATTGGATCAATAGCATTTGAATTATCAACATATTCAGAATCGAGAAAGTATTGAACAAAACAAGTTGACTGTTTGACCATGACTTGTGTTCAATGACATCGTGGACAAAGAGATTGTGACATATTCTAAGAGGAATGCGAACTTGTATCTAGTTATACTATTTGGGTAGGTATGACGGTTTGCTAGAACCTAATCATATCTTATGGGATCATGTTTGAGCCCATTGCCAACTTAGTATAATCCTAGAGGGTCACACACAATAGAACGAATCTTAAATAAAAGGACTATATTGGCATTTAAGGTCGGAGGACTTCCAAGGAATTTCTGGAAAGTTTTGGGCCTCCTGGTCAACCAAGCGGGCTCTTGGGTTGCACCAGGCGGGCGCCTGTTCAAGCCAGAAAGGGACTGGAGTTTCTGCCCTAACAGGCGGGCGCCTGGGTGGTACCAGGCGGACGCCTAGTGCTGCCGATTGGAAATTTTCTGATTTGATTAGGAATGGTTTTTGGCACAAGATTCCTATTTGGAATAGGTCTTAATTGTGTATAAAAACCCCAATTCGGCCAGACCATAAAAACAAGTGCTTTTGTGAGTCTCAAAGAGTTTGAGAGAGATATTATTTTGTTCTAAGATATCTTTGATTGAGGAACAAAATAATTCACAAATAAATTCCATATAGTTCTTTATAATATTATGAAAGTGTGTTTCATAATATTGGTCTAGCAACCAAGATCAAAGAAGCTCCTTTGATATTCGTTCGAAGTGTGGATACCGCTAGAGGGTGAATTTTATCATCTTGCAAAGTTCGTGATTTGTTCGTGATAAAGCTTCAAGATTTCCACCAAGACCGAAGAGAAAAATTTGATAGCCATCAAAGGTTAGTTATTCCTCTATTCATCTTGTTGTATTTGATTTAATCATATGAACGGATCCATGGCTTTGGGTTTCTTAAAATTTTAAATGCTAAATTCCGCTGCGCATGTTACTTGGAAACCCAACAGTGGTATCAGAGCCCCGTTCATGTTGATTAATTCAATACTTGAATCATGTTGTGTGTATATAAATTGTTTATGTGCCAAGCATGATATGAATATTGGATTATATGATGTTTATATATTTTGTGATTTTATGTGGTTTATTGTTTTTGCAACTTTAATCGCACGATTCAATCGCAATAAAATTATGGTGGATTCTGAATTATTTCGATTATTGATTTTTGATTGGATCAAAGTTTTAATAATCGGGGAAAAATAATTTTGAGACAAAATTTTTGAACATGAAAATTCCATACCATTCTGACCATACAGGCGCCCGCCCGTGATGGACCAGGCGCGCGCTCGCTAGGCCAGAATGTTCTGATTTTTGTTCAAAATTTGATTCTGGAATTTTTTGATAAATCCAACAAAACCAGTAACAAGACCACTTCAGACTTGCTAATCTGGAATGGGTTTTGGGTAGTTGGTTTGTGTGTGGATTTTGGGGTTTGAATTTCCTATTTGTTTTAGTCTTGTGATTCCTAGATTGGTTCAAGTTTTGGATGGCTAATCTGCGTTCATCGAGATTGTGTTTCCCAAAATTGATCACAATCAAAGTTTCAAAGATAAAACGAAGTTAGAATTATGAAGAGTTCATAATTGCTAAAATTGAGAAACAAAGTTCTTGATTCAATGATTGGAGATCCATGTGGAATTGTGAATGCAATTGGCCTACGTTCATCGAGACCATCTATTGCTTAGTTTCGGCCACATGGACTACTTTCTTGGTTTCTTGAATTAGTGCGGGATTGTGGTTGCCTAACGGCTTAGTTCGACCGCACTTCTTGTTGTCTTGATTTGGAGATAATAACCAAAGTTGAAATAGTTTCATCCTCATAATTATAGAGAAACTAATGACACATAAATATTATGCTTAAATTAATGGGATTAATTTAGTGGCTAAACTTGATGTATAACATGTTTATATTATGTGCTCATAAATGTGTTATATACTATATGTTATGAACCTTCAAGGAAAGTTTTAAGTCCTTTTGCCATGCCATGATTAAAACACTTGTTTATACATGAGTAATTTTGTGTGGGCTCGCCAAAGCGAGGTGCATTGATTTTATTCACGTTTGAGCAAGATGAGTGAATAAGAGTTTCCTATGCGTTTAAAATGGTTGGACTTAATTAAGCGTCAAAACAGTTTTGGGCTTAAGGCAAAGATGAGATTTAACATGCTTTTTGAAATTGGATTTCTTAAAGAATCTCATGAAAAGAACTGAGAGTCATATGAGATATGATTGACAAGAGTTGTCTACCTAATTGATTTAATTTTGAGCGGTGCGCCAAAGCGTACTGAAAATTAGATTAAAGCGGGATCTCAACCCAATTAAATTATATTATACATTGGATGTATAAGAAGGTTATATAATTTAGTGGGAGTATTTTGTTTAAAATACATTATTTATCTCTTTAATGAAAATCGGTACTTATTAAATTTTGGAAATTTTGCATATTTGTAGATAATGACTAATAACACTCAATCAATGTCGTTGCGATCGATCCTTGAGAAGGATAAGCTCGAAGAGAATGGTACAAACTTTATGGATTGGATCCGAAGCATAAGAATTGTTCTTAGGCAAGAAGATAAGTTGTACATTCTCGATGGGCCTCTCCCTGCTGAACCACCGCCTACTGCCCTAGGGTAGAAAGAGACAATTACAAGAAACATCGTAATGATTCTAGAGATGTAAGTTGTCTCATGCTTGCTGCTATGTGTTCAAAACTCCAACAAAGTTTGGAACATTTGGAAGCCTGTGAGATAGGCGTGGAGTTGAGAACCATGTTTCAAGAGCAAGCTAGGCAAGAGAGGTACAAGACCATTGTTGCATTCACTACTAGTAAAATGAATGAAGGGCAACAAGTGAGTCCACACTTTCTTAAAATGAAAGGTTATGTAGAGCACCTTGAGAAACTTGGCTATCCAATCCCATTGGAGCTAGCCACGGATCTCATTCTTAATTCATTGCCTAAAAGTTATAATCAGTTTGTAATGAATTATAACATGCATGGAATGGATAAGAATCTCTCTGAGTTGCATGGGATGCTCAAAACTGCAGAGATGAAAATTGTGGAGAAAGGTTCTCCCTTGCTCTTGGTTCATGATGGGAAGAAGGCTAGTGCCAAAGGAAAGGGTAAGGCAAAAGTTGTCAAACCCAAGATAAGCAAGGCAAAGGTTGCCAAGGCTTCTGAGGCAAAACCCGATTCACAAAAGGATGCAATTTGTTTCCATTGTCAAGAAATTGGTCATTGGAAACGTAATTGCAAGGCTTTCTTGGAAGAGCAAAAGAAGAAGAAGAGCAGCAAGGCTGCGTCGACTTCAGGTATCTATATGATAGATATTCTCCTTTCTACCACTGATTCTTGGGTATTGGATACCGGATGTGGTTCTCACATTTGTCTAAATGTGCAGGGACTAAAGAATAGGAGACTGCTTAAAGAAGGTGAAGTAGATCTACGCGTGGGAAATGGAGCAAGAGTTGCTGCATTAGCCGTAGGGACTTATGAAGTCACTTTACCTTCCGGATTAATTCTTGTTTTGAACAATTGTTATTATGTTCCGGATTTAAGCAGAAATATTATTTCAATTTCTTGTTTGGATAATGAAGGTTTTAAGTTTCTTATTGAGAATAAGAGATTTTCTATTTATTTAAATGATGTGCTTTATGGTATTGCTAATTCATTTAATGGCCTTTATATCTTGGATGTCAAGAATGAAAATAATGACAATATCTATCATGTAAATAAGAAATCTAAACCTAATGATGTAAATCATACTTATTTGTGGCATTGCCGTCTTGGTCATATTAATGAGAAGCGTATCTCAAAGCTCCATGGGGACGGACTTTTAGGTTCATGTGACCTCGAGTCATATGACACTTGTGAGTCGTGTCTTCTTGGAAAAATGACTAAGACACCTTTTACCAAGTTGGGTGAAAGGGCGAGCGACTCATTGGGGTTGATACATTCCGATGTATGCGGACCATTAAGTAGCAATGCTAGGGGAGGATTTCAATACTTCATAACCTTCACTGATGATTATAGTAGATTTGGGTATGTTTACCTAATGAAACATAAAAGTGAAGCATTTGAAATATTTAGAATATTTCAAAATGAAGTAGAGAAAAACAACTTGGCAAAAGTATTAAGGCACTTCGATCAGATCGTGGTGGTGAATACTTGAGTCAAGAATTTGATGATCATCTAAAGAATTGTGGAATAGTTTCACAATTGACTCCACCCGGAACACCACAATGGAATGGTGTGTCCGAGAGGAGGAATCGGACTTTATTAGACATGGTTCGATCAATGATGAGTCAAATTAATCTTCCAATATCCTTTTGGGGTTACGCTCTAGAAACCGCTGCTTTCACACTAAATCGTGTTCCAACTAAATCGGTTCAAAAGACTCCATATGAGATGTGGAGCGGAAAGAAGCCTTGTCTATCTTTCATGAAGATTTGGGGTTGTGAAGTTTTTGTCAAAAGACTTGTCTCAGACAAACTTGCACACAAATCTGATAAATGTATTTTCGTGGGATATCCTAAGGAAACTAAAGGATATTACTTTTACAACCGAGAGGACAACAAAGTGTTTGTTGCCCGAACTGGTATCTTTCTAGAGAAAGAGTTTCTCTCTAAAGAAAACAGTGGGAGTAAAATAAATCTTGAAGAAATTCGAGACCCAGAAAATAACATTGAACCAATAGTGGAACAAGAACAAGAACCACAAGGAGTTGTGGAACCTGTTCAAAATACACAAGTAACTCGCAAATCTAGTAGGTTACGATCCGAGCCCGAGAGATATGGATTTCTCGTAACGGATAGTAATGAGGTAGAAATCATTGAGAATGATGAACCGTCAACCTACCAAGAGGCGATGTCTTCTCCTGATTCGGACAAGTGGCTTGGAGCCATGGAATCCGAATTGCAATCCATGCAAGACAATCAAGTTTGGAATTTGATTGATGCGCCCGAAGGTGTAAAAACCATAGGATGCAAATGGGTCTTCAAGAAGAAGACTGACATGGATGGGAAGGTGCATACTTACAAAGCTAGGCTTGTAGCGAAGGGTTATAGGCAAGTTTATGGTATTGACTATGATGAGACCTTTTCACCCGTAGCAATGATCAAGTCTATAAGAATTTTGCTTGCCATTGCCGCATATCATGACTATGAAATATGGCAGATGGACGTCAAAACCGCTTTCCTGAATGGAAAACTCAAGAGGATGTGTATATGACACAACCAAGAAGGTTTTGACAAGATTCTAAGGTATGCAAATTGCAAAGATCCATCTATGGGTTGAAGCAAGCTTCAAGAGAGTTGGAATCTCCGTTTTGATGAATCGGTCAAAGAATTTGGTTTCATCAAGAACGAAGATGAGCCTTGTGTATACAAGAAGATTAGTGGGAGCATAGTGCTATTCCTTATTTTATATGTGGATGACATATTGCTCATTGGAAACGACATTCCTACACTTCAGTCTGTGAAGACTTGGTTAGGAAAGTGTTTTGCAATGAAAGATATGGGTGAAGCCGCATATATACTTGGCATTAAGATCTATAGAGATAGATCAAGGAGGCTACTTGGTTTAAGCCAAAGTACATACATTGAAAAGGTCATTAGAAGATTCCGTATGGAAAATTCTAAGAGAGGCACCTTGCCCGTGTTACATGGAGTTTCTCTAAGCAAGACTCAATGTCCTAAGACAAAAGATGAGCGTGAGAAAATGAATGATGTTCTATATGCTTCGGCAATTGGGTCCATCATGTATGCCATGATTTGTACTAGGCCGGATGTATCTTATGCTTTGAGCATGACAAGTAGATACCAATCCGACCTGGCGAAAATCACTGGATAGCTTTAAAAGCGATTCTTAAGTACTTGAGAAGAACTAAAGACTCCTTTTTGGTCTATGGAGGAATGGAAGATGATCTCGTTGTAAATGCTTACACGGATGCAAGCTTCCAAAACCGACAAAGATGATAGCCGATCGCAATCGGGTTTTGTGTTTATGTTAAATGGTGGAGCTGTAAGCTGGAAAAGTTCCAAGCAAAGTACAACCGCTGATTCTACAACAGAAGCTGAGTATATTGCGGCATCGGATGCTGCAAAGGAAGCTGTTTGGATTAAGAAGTTCATAACTGAACTTGAAGTGGTTCCTAGTATGCTAATCCAATAGACCTTTATTACGATAATAATGGTGCTATTGCTCAAGCAAAGGAACAAGAGCACATCAAAAATCCAAACACATACTTAGGCGTTTTCATATCATTCGAGAGATCGTTGATAGGGGAGACGTAAATATATGCAGCAGAGTACCTACTGATGACAATGTTGCGGACCCGCTAAACAAAGGGACTTCCACAAGCTAAACATGATGGTCATGTTAGGTCCATGGGTATTAGATACATGGGAGATTGGGCCTAGGGCAAGTGGGAGATTGTTGGTAGTAGTGCCCTAGGCACGTTTAATAAAACGTTGTAATTGTTATCATTTATTTCATATCAATAAAGAGATGTTTTGATTATTATTGTTGTTCATGTTTACTTATAATAATCTCCATCCCTAGCACTTGTTAAGTACTAGTATAAAGGCTAAATGATCATGAGATGATCATGTTAGATTTATGGTACTTGTTTGGAACAAGGTACTGGACATGACCCGCTGTATGAGATTTATGTCATGGTCTATGTCGTACATATATCTCATAATAGTTATGTCATTTGAATCCTTAGACATGAAGTTATTATAGTCTTCCACTCGATGAACATTGTGTTTGACATATTCAAACGCTACCTTAACACGGTAGTTATAAAGGGATGATTGGCATAATCGGATTCCCGTAGGGAAGAATAATAAGCTAAATGGATTTGTCCCTCCACGGAGAGATGTCAAGCTTGGGCCCCTCGAAGGAATGATGTTGATGAAATGTTCGCCGACTCAAATGGATTGATTGGATCAATAGCATTTGAATTATCAACATATTCGGAATCGAGAAAGTATTGAACAAAACAAGTTGACTGTTTGACCATGACTTGTGTTCAATGACATCGTGGACAAAGGGATTGTGACATATTCTAAGAGGAATGCGAACTTGTATCTAGTTATACTATTTGGGTAGGTATGACGGTTTGCTAGAACCTAATCATATCTTATGGAATCATGTTTGAGCCATTGCCAACTTAGTATAATCCTAGAGGGTCACACACAATAGAACGAATCTTAAATAAAAGGACTATATTGGAATTTAGAGTCGGAGGACTTCCAAGGAATTTCTGGAAAGTTTTGGGCCTCCTGGTCAACCAAGCGGCGCTTGGGTTGCACAGGCGGGCGCCTGTTTCAAGCCAGAAAGGGACTGAGTTTCTGCAAACAGGCGGGCGCCTGGTTGGTACCAGGCGGGCGCCTGGTGCTGCCGATGGAAATTTCCTGATTTGATTAGGAATGGTTTTTGGCACAAGATTCCTATTTGGAATAGGTCTTAATTGTGTATAAAAACCCCAATTCGGCCAGACCATAAAAACAAGTGCTTTTGTGAGTCTCAAAGAGTTTGAGAGAGATATTATTGTTGTTCTAAGATATATTGATTGAGGAACAAAATAATTCACAAATAAATTCCATATAGTTCTTTATAATATTGTGAAAGTGTGTTTCATAATATTGGTCTAGCAACCAAGATCAAAGAAGCTCCTTTGATATTCGTTCGAAGTGTGGATACCGCTAGAGGGTGAATTTATCATCTTGCAAAGTTCGTGATTTGTTCGTGATAAAGCTTCAAGTCTTCAAATTTCCACCAAGACCAAGAGAAAAATTTGATAGCCATCAAGGGTTAGTCATTCCTCTATTCATCTTGTTGTATTTGATTTAATCATATGAACGGATCCATGGCTTTGGGTTTCTTAAAATTTTAAATGCTAAATTCCGCTGCGCATGTTACTTGGAAACCCAACATGAGTTTCGGGGCTACCTTTATGTGAAAGCCCTAGATATTCTTTGTTGATAGACTCGTACGTTCGATTGCCCTTAGCCTTTTTCTCGTCGATTAGGGCAGTGTTCATATCGAATTTGCATCCAATCGAATCATTGACTTGGTTCTCGAGGAGGACCGCAGGGACGGAACTTCGAGCTCTATTGGTAGCACAGCTTCGGAAAGGCACCATATACCAGTGTGCATAAGGAGTTTCTCAGTCGCTGTCCGTATTGACGTGCGGTAGCCCCATAAGCTAGAAAGGTAACTTTTCGGGCCAATCCCTTCCGGTGGAGGCCATTTTTTTCTTCACAATGGTCTCGATTGTCTTATTAGCTGCATCGACCGCGCCGTTTGCTTGAGGAGGTTATGGAGATGACTTGTAGCTTAGTAACCTTGTATTCTACCAGGGAGGTGCGTCCATCACTTTTTCGAAGTGAGACCCGTTGTCTGAGATGATCTCATGGAGGAAACGCCGTATCGGCACATGATGTGGTTTTCACGAATTCAGCCACTTTCTTGGCGTTGAGAACTCGGTAAGCTTGTGCCTTCGACTCATTTTGTAAAATAGTCCACGGCTACTAGGACGAAAGATTGTCCATTGCTTTCAGTAGGGTGAACTTTGCCGATGATGTCTATGCCCCAACAAGAGAAAGACCAAGGCGTGGTCATATTGTAAAGCGGTTGTGAGGGTGAAGCGTGCTGTAGATTGGCATGGAATTGGCATTTGGCGCACCTCTTGACTTTCTCGATGCAGTCCCTTTCCATGGTACTCCAATAATAACCATGTGGAGTATCTTCTTGGCCAAACTAAACCCGTTCATGTGAGACCACATTCACATTCGTGGATATCATGCATTATTTCTTGAGCTTCGGTCTCATTTGCACATAGGAGATGGATCCCTCGTGATGCTTTTGTATACTCTGTCCCCAATCAGTATATATCGGGAGGTAGTCTTGCAATGCCATTTGAGACTTCTTATTGCTGTTCTCGGGATAACTACCATCCTTGAGGAAATTAATGATATCCTGCGTACCACGGGGAGTTTGTTTGGACCTCGTTGATCGAATACTCATGCAGTATGCCGGACTGTGTCATCGGGAAATTTTTGAAGGGCTTCACCATTTTACCCTCAGGCATTTCGACCAGTGAAGCGATGGTGGCTAGTGCATCAGCAAAACGGTTCTTGTCCTTGTCAGGTAATTGAAGGTGATTTCTTGATGAAATTGTTCAACCAACTCCTCGAGATGTTGACCATACCATTGCAGGGTTGAGTTCTTGATCTTCCATTTTTGGATGTCTGGTTGATGATGAGCAAGGAATCACCAAATACTTCTAAACTTGTGACATTTCTTTCGAGGGCTGCTTTGAGCCCCGCTATGCAAGCTTCGTACTCAGCGGTGTTGTTAGTGGCTTTGAATTCGAGGCGGATGGCGATTGGAGTATACATGTCCTTTGGATCAACAAGTAACATCCCTATGCCATATCCATGCTATTGGCTGCGCCAGACGAAAAAAAGTTGCCCTTATTTTCCTCTGTGTAGCGCAAATTAAATGCTCGCGGGGAACTGTACATCTTCCCCCTTCACTTCGTCACACGGAATTCAGCAAGCTGATCACTGAACACCCCTTCCCCTGATGGATTTGAGTGTGGACGTAAGTGATATCGTAGCGGCGAGCATGAAATACCATTTGGCTATTCTTGTTGACATGAAAGGCTTCTCGAAGATGTAGCATCCCTATGCCATATCCATGCTTATTGGCTGCGCCATCAAAAAAAAGTTTCCACTTATTTTCCTCTGTTGTAGCGCAAATTAAATGCTCGTCGGGGAACTGTACATCTTCCCCTTACTTCGTCACACGGAAATTCAGCAAGCTGATCACTGAACACTTTCCCCCTGATGGATTTGAGTGTGACGTAAGTGAATCGTAGCCGGCGAGCATGAAATACATTTGGCTATTCTTGTTGACATGAAAGGCTTCTCGAAGATGTAGGGAGCGGGTCCACTTTTGCTACCAACTGATTGGGAAGGCCTCCAGTAATGCTTGAGCTTTGAGTAACCCAAACCAATGCAGCACAAGACTCTCTAAGACAGAGTAGTTCTTTTCAGCTCCTTGAAACCGTCGGCTGACAAAGTAGATGGCATTCTCCTTTGTGGAGTCTCGTTGTTCTTGTGCTAACATAGCCCCTAGGGCTTCATCATTGACAGTGAGATAGAGCAGAGAGGCTTCTCTTCGTGTGGTGGAACCAAAACTGGAGGCCATGTCAAGTAATGCTTCACTTGTCGAAAGCTTCTTGGCACGCATCGGTCCATTCCAGAGCCACCTTCTTTTGAGTAGCTTGAAGATTGGCTCACACATAGAAGTGAGTTGGTGCACAAACGGCTGATGTATTGAAGTCTGCCCATGAAACCTTTGATTTCTTTCTGCGTCCTTGGGGGAGGCATGTCAATGATTGCCTTGATCTTGGAGGGATCGGCTTCAATTCCTCTTTCAGTGACCATGTAAACAAGAACCTTTCCTTGATGACCCCAAAAGTGCACTTTGCGGGATTGAGTCTCATCTTGTGTTGTCGAAGCCTTTCAAAGAATTTTACGAAGATCGATCAAATGTTGACCATCGGTCCCTTTGAATGGATGATCATGTCGTCTACATAGACCTCGATCTCTTTATGAATCATGTCGTGGAATAGATCCGTAACAGCCCTCTGGTAGGTAGCCCCAGCGTTCCTTAGTACGAACGGCATGACTGTGTAGCAGAAGGTCCCCCACGGAGTTGTGAAAGCTGTCTTGTGTTGATCTTCTTTCGGACATGAGAATCTGATTGTAACCGGCAAACAACGTCCACGAATGAGCAGACTCATAGTTGGCAGTTGAATCGACGAGCATGTCGATGTTTGGTAGTGGAAAATCATCTTTCGGGGAAGCTTTGTTCAAATCCCGGAAGTCCACACAAACTCGAACCTTGCCGTTTGCCTTTCTGACTGTCACAATGTGGCTAGCCCAGTTGGATACTCAATGACTTTGATGAAACCACACTGAGGAGCTTTTCAATCTCTTCTTTGACTTGTAGAGACCATTCTGGCTTGATCTTTTGAGCTTCTGCTTTACTGGCTTGGCGTCCTCTCTAATCGGAATTCTGTGCTCCGCGACCTTTCTGTCCAAACCGGCATGTCTTTGTATGACCATGCGATACATCCACAAATTCTTCTGAGCAGTGCAGTCAATCTGTCTTGTCTTCCCCCTTGAAGAAGCTGCCAATCTTCGTTTCTTTCGGCTCTTTGTCGGTACCCAGATTAACAGTATGCAATTCTTCATCAGCCCCTGGACCATTTCACCACGACAACGAACCTGTTGAGCTAGTTCATTTAGATATGTTATGTTTTCGTGGTCTATTCATCATAATTTGAATCGTTTAATTAACTGTTCATTAAGTTCGTTATTAGTTAATTCACATTTATGATGTTTGCAATCTCGGGTTACTCAGAAATATCGAATTTTCATTAGCAAAGAAAGGAAACACACGCTCGGCTATTGCCCTCCATATCCTCTTGGGTGAGGGCATTAGAAACACTCTCGGACTCGAAAGTAAGTGTGAGCCGCTCTTCCTTTGTGCT